>JAXQJV010000027.1:0-43245 GCA_037042255.1 Penicillium sp. PG106-07D | reverse complement strand
TGGGGAAGCCATGCGGTGGCTATCGCGACGTCCCGTCGTTGCTATTCCGCGATGAGAATGACAAGACCGCTCGCCGGCCAATGGTCAAAGCACAAGAGCGGCGCAAGAAGGCCGAAGAAGCACTATACCGCGATCCAGCCGCCGCGGATGCCAAGTCCCAAGAAACAATCTACCGTGACGCCTCGGGTCGCATCATCAACGTCGCCATGAAACGCGCCGAAGCGCGCCGCGCCGAGGCAGAACAAAAGGCGAAGGAAGAAGCGGCCCGCGAAGCGCTTATGGGCGATGTCCAGCGACAGCAGCGCGAGACGAGGAAGCAGGAGTTACAGGAGATTCGGGCTATGCCTGTGGCGCGGGGGATTGAGGATGAGGCGTTGAATGAGGAGTTGAAGGACGTAGCGCGGTGGAATGACCCTGCGGCGCAGTTTTTGACGCAGAAGAAAGGGCCGGGTGCGAGTGTGACGGGGCGGCCGTTGTATAAGGGGTCTTTTCAGCCGAACCGGTATGGAATCCGGCCGGGGCATCGGTGGGACGGGGTGGATCGGTCGACTGGGTTTGAGAAGGAGTGGTTTGCGGCGAGGAATAAGAAGAGTCGGTTTGAGGCGTTGGATTATCAGTGGCAGATGGATGAGTAGGTGGGATGGGAAGATGGGTTGATGAATCCGGTTTAATGCGGCCGTAGTAATCGGCTTTAGATGTGGTTAACGGAGGATTCTACTGCATGAGGGTGGAGTATACAGCGTTTTGGGTGCTGGCGCCCTTGGTCATTTTGATTGGAACGTCGGGTTTCCGAATATTAATCTTGGCTCAAAAAGCTATTTGATGTCATAAATTAAAATAGTATGGCGAGAGGGCCTCGGATGATACAGATTTACTAGGTATTGCTGCTTGTTGTTTCTACTTTTAAGATGCCACGGCAGCATGCAGATAACGCTCCAAGTAACGCTCCAAGTAACGCAATCGTGGCAGCCACTGCCCATGTCATCAAGACAGCTTGAGAATCAACTATATCCACGAGTCGCAGTAGGAATTGATTCAATGATTGGCCCCATCTCCTTCCACAAATGTAGTCCTACAACGATGCCCTCCGTATCCCTGGCTCTGTGGCAAGCCGAGGCCATCCCGCCACTCCGCCCAGGTTGCTCCGGAGGAGTCTGTTTACCCAAACAAAAAACTTCCCGCTCCACCATCCCGCTCTCCTCCTCATCTCCAACCCCAGACTGTGATCCACCTTGGCCTCAATCATGATGGAATCCCGCACTGAGTCCGGGGGTGTCATCCCGATGGACTATGAATGGCATGCCGGCAGCGCCGGTCCCGTCGATTTCACCTCGCCCTTCTCGCAAGTCAGGAAGCAGTCGCAGCAAGACAACAAGAAGCGTATGTGTTCACCACGGCCCAGCGAGTCACGGTCCAGCGGTCTTTCCATTGCGCACTGTCTTACATTTTCATCCTATAGGATCACATCAAATCTTCGATTCCCCTGAAAAGCCAGCCATACCAGCTCTCCGACCCCCCAATTCCCAATCCTCCTTCCTTTTCTCCCCGCAACGGCCGCAGTCGTCACTCCCGTCTCAAGCATCGGTCTTTGGACAACCAGCTTTCACGACACCGCGCAAACTTGAGGTCGACTTCTCATCGGGCGCCGAGAACCTCTCTTCGCCGGACGTAGCTGATAACGAGGAAACACCGGAGCAGCAATCGAAGGGCACGCGGCGCAATTCGCTTTTCAACATCTACGGCCGCTTTGCTCCCAGCCCGGGAAGGGGGGAAATCCCGCGGACAAATCATTATACGAATGCTGTGGCGCGGCGCATACATAAGAGGCGACGACGAGATAAGGCACTTGGGAGGAGAATGCGGGTGGACGACGACTATGACGATGACGAGAGCGACAGGCCCAGCAGCAGCGAAGGTCGACCGAAAAAGGCAGGGAAACAAGAGAAGGGGTCAGACGCCACAGCCGGGTCATCGAATATGTCATTTTTCAAGCAGCTCTTGACACTCTTGGAAGAACATCCTAATGTCCCTGCTATTCTGTCATGGTGGGCTCAACTAGTCGTGAACTTATCCCTGTTCTCGCTGGCTGTATGGATGGTATTTTCGTTTGTCTCCGAGATCCGGAATGAGTTTGATGCCGTCGCGAGCAAGGAGATGGATGCGATTCTGCACAACATTGCCGAGTGTATGCAGCGGTATGAGGCTAATAGATGCGCGTCTGGAAACCTCGTGCCGGGTCTTGTGCCGATCTGTGCCGCCGACAGGAAGTGCATGGATACGGACCCTACGCATGTCAGACGGGCCATGCTATCAGCCCGGACGATGGCTCAGATCATCGACAGCTTCATTGAACCCATTTCCTGGAAAGCAATTGTGAGACTGCCCCTCTCTCATCACCATCGGAACTCCAACTGACTCTTTTCCTCCGTCTAGATAATCTTCCTTGCCACAATTGGAACTGTGGCCTGGGCCAGCAACTGGTCCTTCCGCTCCTTCAGAAACCACCGACTCAATCAAGGCTACCCGCAACACGACTATCCGCCGCCTCCATCATATAACCCAAACATGCACAGCCAGCCGCTGCACCTCCAGCAGAACCCGGCATACGGTTTCTACGGCCAAGAAGACCCACGAGCATCGCCGTCAAAGAAGTTTGCCGAGCGAGAAGACGCACCGCTCATGCTCGAAAACAATCGGCCTATGGATTTCGTCACTGAGCGCTCGCGCGAACGAGAGGGTCATCTCCGCACGCCGAGTCCCTCGAAACGTATGCACCGGCAGTTTGCTTAGTCTATTCGCGGCAGAGCTCTACCCTAGGGGTTCGTTCTTTTTGGCGTATTTTGCTTTGGAGCAGTCTTTGGTTCGGTAGGCTTCGGCAGCATCACGGGTCGCATGGATCAGGATGGGTTGGTGTGGGGGAGAAATTCGGTCCGGTGTTTTACTTTTGCACATTTCTTGTATACCATCCTTGGTGTTTTTTTTCGGTTCTCCTATTGTATTTGTCTGTAGTTATCCTTCTTGGTTCTTGATGGTGGCACGACGCCCTTTGTTTTCTTTCTTGGCTACAGCTAGCTATGCCTGGAATACCTGTCGCGGCCTTGACTCACGGCTGATCTTCATATACCTGTCTCATGGTCAATACACGTTTCGGGAAAGCGCATGCACTGTGGCTCGGAATTTGTAGATTCCTGCATTTTCAGAACCACGGAACCGGGTATTATGCCTGGGAATTAATCCCTCCTCGAACTGTCCAGATTCACTTGTCCCTGTCCACTCGGCAAATCGTCCACCGTAATCAATCCTGGCCCGACCCGTCCTCCGCCGGGGCGCCGAGCGGCCATCGAGGCTAACATGGATGGAACCTTGGCATGAATAATCTTGAGGTCGCTCCTGAAACCATTTGAAGTCACTATGGTGTATGGTTATAATGTTCAACCTCAGTAGACAAGACAGACCTTGTGGGCAATTCCATTGCTTGGGGGCTAGGTAGTTAAACATCGATGGGCTTCTGGTTCTCGCTTTTGGTTGGGCACTTTATGGATTGGGTGTCGGCAGGTACCTATGAAGGTTCCCCACCCCGGTGGTCTTGACCTGACGGAGTCCTGGCCTTGGATATACTTCCAATCAGCAACGCTTACCCTATCGACGACGTACGGGTTTACGGGTTACCCATAGGTACTAAATAGATATATCCGTACCTAATTTAACTTGCAACTTGATTCGAGCCGGACCCCGAAATATATATATGCCTACACACTGGACCAACTATATGCACAACGAATCAAAGAGCCAATGTCCAACATCCCTAGGTACCTATACACAGCCTGCGTGACAAACTACAAATTGAGTATCCATTAGGGACCCCGTGTTGCGTTGATACCCTGGCGAGTGTTTTTTACTGAGTGGTGGTTTCATTCCCGTTAGAGTATATCGCGCCGTATGGTCTTCCTAGCAGGATCCCACGGCAGCTGTCGTACTTGATTGTTGTGTGTTTGAACGTGTGTTTGTCTCCTGGAAGAGAGTTGCAGGGCAATTTTGCGGATTGAATTGGGACGTTTATTCATTTGCGTCCGAGTAATATTCTGTGCCTGGTTGCTGGTGTTAGGCTGGGGGTACCCGCCGGGGAAAGTAAAGTTGCTGTTACCTATCGACTTTTCGGTGGTGTTTCGCTTTGCCAGTGGAAGTATATCCACAGTTTAGACCTTGTTTATGAGGGGAAGCTATGTTCAGGGGAGGATTATGGCCGAAATTATACGACTATGTACATCATAGTTAGTCTTGGGCAAGTTCATTCTAGTCTTCTTTGAAGGGGTAGAACGACTTACTGATATTTTGAAAAGTGCCTTACCGGTGGACCCATTGCTGGAATTTTCTTCCATCACTGCGAAGGCAAATCCCCGAGACTGATTGCTTTCATAGGACACGCGTATATAGCAGGCGTTGTTTGTTTTGCAGCTGTGACGTGGCTGCAGAGGCGGAAAGCTGCTTGACAGTTGACGTGCATATGACGGTTAAGCTTTCCATCCATTTTGAGTACCACATTTCACGCATAGAATAAAAGGTGCGAAAATGCAGTAGAATAACACTGTCTATAGGAGAAATAATTGCTGAACCTCGGTTGGGATATGGTGAGGGTCCCTAGTCGGACCCGTGTCCTTGTGTCTGTTATCTATGTTACCTCGTGCATAGGCAGTACAGATCTATACCAGATAGATCGATACCTTGATGCTGAATGCCAAGCCTACCTACTCGAGTTCTCGACCCAAGTACTCTACGTAATGTCTCTCTAAATTTCTTTCTATCTGTCTTTTTACATGTTTTTCTAAATGGAGGTGCCTTTCGTATGTACAATGTTTTTTGTATGTATGTACAAATGTACAAATATGTCCTTTGTATGTGCAATGTCCCACCCTCAAAACCCAAAAAGGAAACCAAAACTCCCAAAGTCTAATCTATCTCTATCTCTATCTCTATCTGTATGCCCACCCGCCCATCCAATTCTTTCCTCTATCACAGTCTATTCAACCTTCCAAATCACCAAGTCTACGTTTTCGTCTAGTCTACCGCGGAACCCCACCATCCCACCCGATGTTCCGCGGTAACTGGAGACTTGGACGATATTGGAATGATGGTGATTGAGACTGTTGACCGTGACTGTTCTTGAGGTGGCGCCGGATCCGTTTTCCGAACGAAGTAGTTGCCATCAGGGGCAAGAGGCGATGTTGCATTCTCCTCATTATGAGCGGGCTTCCTCCGTTTCAAACTGAGGTATCTTTGATTCATCATCTCTTTTCAGAAGAACTCAGAATTCAAATTGAGCACAGGTTTGCAGGAAGAAAAACGATTGTCAGGAAGCAGAAGAGTCAACATCGGTAAATCGGCAGATCGAAGCAGCACAAGCTGAGACCCAGCAGGAAGAGAGTATCTGGTGAATAATGGGCTCTCACGAGAAGCGCAACTTGATAATTGTGTCGAACAGACTGCCGTTGTCAATCAAACAGGTCAATGGCACGTATCAGTCGTCCATCTCGAGTGGCGGGCTGGTCACCGCGTTGTCGGGGCTGACCAAGTCCACTGAATTTCGTTGGTTTGGCTGGCCCGGAATGGAGGTGAGGGACAATGAGGAGAGGAAGAAGGTGTCGCAGAGCTTAGATGAACATGATGCCACGCCCATCTTCTTGGACAAAGGACTGGCGCACGAACATTATAACATGTTCTCAAGTAAGCCCTAATCCCCCATGGACAGGTGAAGGCGGAGACCTGACAACGTGTGTAGATCGAATCTTGTGGCCCATGCTCCATTATCAGTCCGGTGTGGTTTATGAAGATGGTCCCTGGCAGGCATATCGAAGAGTGAACGAGCTGTTTGCCGATGCGGTGGCTGATGCGGCCGAGTCGGGAACCCTGGTCTGGGTGCATGATTATCATTTGATGTTGTTGCCGGAGCTCCTCCGCAATCGACTGCAAGAGAGGAACAAGCATTGTGCCATCGGGTTTTTCCTCCACACTCCATTTCCAGCTGGTGACTTCTGGCGTGCTTTGCCGGTCAAGAAGGATTTGCTCGAGGGGTTGTTGTCCAGCGACTTAATCGGGTTCCACACGGACGAGTATAAGCAGAACTTCATCGACACCTGCGCGAGTAACCTGTAAGTGTCAGCATTATTTTAAGAGAGGACAAGAATGGCTGATCTGTTTAGGGGAGCACGTACCGAGATTCCGGACCAGATCCGGTACAAGAACAGATTGGTCTGTGTAGGTCGGTACATTGTCGGCATCGACCCGCAGAAGTTTGCAGATAGTCTGCAGAAACCAGAAGTGAAAGAACGAATCAAGACCCTCGAAGAGCGATACAAGGGAATAAAAGTCATTGTGGGAGTCGATCGGCTGGACTACACCAAAGGCTTGACGCAAAAGCTGAAAGGGTTTGACTCGTTCTTGGATGACCACCCAGAACTGCGCAAAAAGGTTGTTCTCATTCAAGTTGCCGTCCCAAGTCGTGAAGACGTCAAAGAGTATCAAGAACTAGAGACGGAACTTTGTACATTAGCCGGAAAGATCAATGGAAAGCACGGTAAAGTGGACTCACCTTTGTTGCAAGGACACAAGACTGATATCATATAGCCACCCCAGAGGGAACGCCACTCTTGTACATGCACCGGTCAGTGCCGTTCAATGAGCTGACGGCGTTGTACTCTGTTGCTGACGCATGTCTGCTATCGTCGACCCGAGATGGCATGAACCTCGTCTCTTTCGAATACGTCGCCTGCCAGGACAAGAAGAAAGGCGTGCTCGTACTCTCAGAGTTCGCTGGATCAGCAACATTCATGAGAGATGGTAGCATTCCATTCCATCCAGCCAACACGACTGAGATGTCAGAGGCTCTGTACACTGCACTGAACTTGGGGCCGGAAGAGCGTCAGCAGAAGCATCAATTTTTGAGAAACTTTGTGAATACTCATACCAGGTGCGTCAGACCCCTTGAAAATAGGTTTGTTTCGAAACTTGAGGAGACTTTGAGATACTATCCATGAGATTTGAGTCATCAGTTGCTGACGCAAGAGTAGTGCGAGATGGGGTCAAACCTTTATAGAGAAGCTGGCTCAGCGATGCCGCCAGCCCAAAGAGCGATGTTGATCACAGCCTAGATGCTTTCTCCAAAGAGGGAGATGAAAGATGATGACGAGGGGTGTAAGGAAGAAAAAAGATGAAAGAGGAGGATAGAAGATGAACGGTGTTCTTGATATGGAGGATGACCTCGCTGCCCAGGAGTGGTCGACGATGCAACATGGTCGGTTACCTTCACACCAGGCTACGATCTCTTGACTCGAAACTTTGTCAAGATCGAAATGTTTCATCGAGGCATCGATAGACGGCCCATTGGCTGATCTCGATCAAGGCTGCGACTTGGATGATGATCTGTGTGGCCCGTGGTGGACCGCACAGCCTGAGCGAGCAGGGAGGACTCGAGAAGTTTTAGGGGATTGTCCACATCACTGAAGAAATTGGCAAGAAGATCTTGATATAAGGAATAAGAAACAAGTCAAGATTTGATACCTACTGGGGCCTTTTATATTCATGGGTGGGGTCTGAGCGAGGCGCTAGTGGATTTAGCGTAGATCTCAAATCTGGGGTAGCAACTATGGAGTTCCAGTCGGACGATTGATCTTTGACCCACTTGATCCCACGTCCCCGGTACTCAATTAGGCTTAAACTTTATATATATCATTGAGAGTATGATCATCGTCGATCTGGGCGGTTTCATGTTAGAATTCGTTGTACGGCGTTGGAGATCATGCTGGCGCATCGAGTCGAGGGACAACTGCGCATTTTTGATTCCCCCATGCTGATAATTCACCTGGATTTCCTCCAGGCAAGCACTCTCGCTTAATCTCGCCTTCCACTAGCGTAGTTTCCTGGTGATCGCGACGCGTCATGCGAAACATAATTACATCCTGCACATTTTGCTCTTCCTCCTTTTCTTTTCCTTCTTGCCACCAGGTAGGTCCCCCACTTTATTTTTTCTGCTAACAGGTAACAGGTTACTTGGTTGCTCAAAAAAAGTGCGATGATGAGAGACTTTCTTTATGAGCCCTCGCATGGGGAGGTGATTAGTCGCATAAACTGAGCACTTCAAAACTCCCCACTGCTTGGTGGATGAGGAGCATGCACTCTATCCACATCTCCAGGTTCTCAAAAGCTCTCTCATATCCCATCATGTTGCCCATTATTTTCTGTGTGAGATTGAGCATCTATATCCCTCATGTCTTTTCATCCTTTTTTGTTACTATGAGGGCTTCACACCAGGTAGGCTTCCATGATTCTACCCTCTGCTAACAGGTGACAGGCTACTCGGTTACTCAAGTGCGATGATGAAAGACTTTAATTATGAGCCCTCGGCACAGGGCGGCGATTAGTCGATAAACTGAGCACTTGAAAACTCCCCACTGCTTGGTGGATGAGGAGCATGCACTCCATCCACATCTCCAGGTTCTCAAAAGCTCTCTCATATCCCATCATGTTAGCCATTATTTCTTGTGTGAGATTGAGCATCTACTTCCCTGATGTCCTTTTATTCTTTCTTGCTACTATAAGGGCTCCACATCAGGCTTCCGTGACAATACTATGCAAATTGTTCAGTTACCTTCGATGTGCTTCCAGGAGCCAAGGTAGTGATGCAACAAAATATGAGTATGTCTGTTCTGGAGTCCCCTCAGGCTCTGTTGTTTCTGTATCCATCTGATTTATAATGTTTTGGCACTCGTTAGATAGTCCCAGCCAAGCGCATCTCGGGAGCATCTTGACACGATATAGACGCGTTTCCACCTGTTGATCACTTCTAGCCTTGACTAGTAGCACGTGCCTTCAATGAGCCTTGGGGTTTTTTATTTGTTGTCTTTCATATGGCACCCGTGCTTCTTTTCTCTACACATATCAGATGGTGGGTCTAGAATGTGGCTGACGCCCTCATCCTCCCCCTCTGCGATCGTTGATGAATGTGGATTTTATTGAAGTGACCTCATTTTCTGGTCAGTCAACAAGGTTTGTCTATCCATTATTACTGGTGTCAAGCCATGCTGTTTTAGCTTATTCGGAACTGACACTGGATACAGAGACAGGTTACCGGGCGATCCAGGCTCTCTGTCGAAGTTCGTGCAAACACACCCAACTGAAGATATCGATGCTACAGCTGTCTGCTTTCAATGATTGAGGGTTTTGAAAGAAGGGCCAGCTGATCGTGTGATGGATAAACGTTATTTGCGCGAGTTTCGTGCACTTGACCTTGACCGAACCCTACAAGCTTCCAGGGATAGGTGCTCGCGTTGTCTTGGAATATGCTATGCTAGTGCTGGCCCTTGGTATGTGTTTCTTGGAATGAGTGAGTCTTCGGGGACATAGCACAGTCAAAGTTTCTCTTACTATCCTGTCCTTTTGCTGTTTGCTGGCTAAAGATTCTTTGCCATCGTATAGATGCTCGATAACCTCTGCGATTGCCTGCGAGTGTTAACCACGCACTGTCAGCGATGAATCTTCCCCCTCCCATCCTATTGCGCCGGATCTGAGCAGTTACGGAGTACAACCGGTCAAGCAAAACGTCAAGAGTCCTCCTGGTGTCTGGGATTACAATGGTACAAAGCAATACGCTGGTGTGTGATACAGGAAAGAGGCTGCTATTATCAAACGTGTTCTTGAATTCTTGAATACACTCAGTTGTCCGTCGCTAATATTTCACAGTTTGTCTAGATCAACCAGCCCACTGAGGCTCCCTAAGATAAACGCTGTCAGCTCCCATCTGCTTGTTTCCTCGCAATGCAAGAATACCGGCATTCCTGCTGCAATACTCTCCTTGAGCTTGTCATTCTCAGGCTTGACTAACTTGAATTTCCTAGTTCAACCCTTGGCGGCCAAAGAATGATCATGGAGGGGATTTTGGGCAATTGCTTATCTCCAAAGGAGTTATCTGAAGACTCCTCGTCATATCCAATTACGTTCAATCCTTTTTCATGCTGCTACCTGCTATAGTCTGATTCTGACTTTGCATTTCCTCTGGTCAACTGCACATCACCCGCCCAACCGCGTTTCGGTCTGAACTAGAACATCCGGTAAAATATACACGGCAAGGTACAGTGCACGTTTGCCTTGGCATGCATCTTGATTAGGTCTGCGGCTAACCTCCGGCCCTTTGACCACCTGGGGTGCCTTTGAAGCCGAATACTACTCGATTCTTTGTTCTCCGGACCTGCGGCCATCTCCGACTATATCTCGATATTACGATTGGTCTCAATCTTATATACCAGGTATGTAAATTTGGAAACTGGACACTTGAGCACTTGCAATCCTTTTTGGGAGAGCTTCCCCTACCAACTACCTTGCTGGCAACTACCGAATGATGAAAACACTATATACCGGAGAGTTTGAAGGACAAAGAGCTCTGCTGACGGTGAATTCCCGCAACATCCTATTGGTGTTGATTTTGTTTGTTTGGACATTGCGCATGACTTTTGCTGACTCCATCATATACGCTTGATATAGTGGCAGCACCTACATGTAATCTACACAGACAAGAATCGCAGTCACTTCCCCTTAGGTAGGACTAGCAGGGCTCCCTGCATTGAGTGATTTGATTTTTCAGCATCCCGGCGGCCTTGGTTGAGTGGAAACTTCCTTCCCCTGATGATGATTGCTCCTGATCTTACATTCCGTCTCTCGAATTTCACGTTCCCGTTTTTCAACACTTGTTCGTTCGAATGCAGTTCGTTCCTATAAAGCCACAGTCTATGGTACCAGAGGCCCTGTGATGACTCTTTACGCAATTGAAGCTTTTCATGATTTTGACTTAACGCCAGTCTGAGGGTTCATGGGAATTGGACCATTGGCTTCGGGTGTCACCCCAGTCCAACCCCAGGTCAAGGAATTTTGCATACAATTGCTGACTTGGACAGTCTCAGTTCACGGTCGAAGATGTTGAATAGGTGGGAAGATATTGAGTCCGCTAAGGTTAGTGTCTGGTTCTGCTTTCCATTATTTAATGAGCTCTTTCGGACGTCTACTAACTGCTTGAATCTCTTCTCATAGGGAATTTCCGATGAGGTTTTTGAATCCACGAAATTCTCTCTCTACCACACCTCGATGACCTATGCAACTGTTTTGTGTCCAGTTCTATGGCTATTAAGGCTGTGGATGACTGGTTTCCGACGAGACCGGCAAATTGTGAATTGGGTGGAACATCATGAAGGGCAACAATGGGGTGATACTGTGGTCTCTGCTCTACATGACGGTGGAAATGAGGCAGATCCGACAATGTCTATAGAGTGGGCCCAGCGCACTAGGCCTCACTCAATATCTCACTTTGCCGGCCTGGCTTTGAGTCCGGAGGAGTTGGGAGCCACGACGATTCTAAGGCCGCTCCATCAAGCCGTCTAGGAGGTGTTTTTGATCTTCAATATGAAGTGGCCCCTTTTGAATACTTTACCTGCTGGGCTACCAACCTCGATGTCTGAGCGCTGCTAATAGGGCCGCCAGCTGGGAACCCTAGAACATAAAGCAGGCGTCAGTCTTCTTAACATTCTAGCTATATCGTCTCACCTAGCTAACTGTTACTTACGAGCTTATAGAAGATGGGACTCCATAGCGAACAATCTACCCAAATGACATCGAGCATCTCGAACATAGCAACGTCAGCCATGTATACTTCGCAACCTCGTCTCAATATCCTGGGTTTCTCATCAGTTCTGGAATTATTGCCTTAGACAGACGCGGTGAATGCACTTGCATGACCTTGATACTTTGGTGGGGTCTTCGGTTCTGAGTACAGAGTTGTAAACATGTCCCTAATCCAGTATCGGGAGCTGACGTGGCTTCAAAGGCCGAATTTGATGACATTAAATCTATCACGGCAGGGCCATCATCATGGGCACTATCAAATGCATGGCGAGTTTGGCGCACTGACTATGCCTACCGCGGTTCCTGGTCATTTATCTTCGCAGTTTCCTTCGCTTACAATTCTTTCACTTACAATGTCGTCTGGGATCGGTGATCTAGCATCAGTATGGTCTCTGGTCTAATTTCTTTTCGGGGTCCTTGACATACGATAAGCAATCTAGTGTCCATAAGATAACACAAGGTCCATAATTTCTAGAAAACGAAGTCTTCAAACTCAAATTCCACTGAAGGCACAGATGCCTCAGCAACGATGGTCTTGCATGAGCGATCTCATTGTGGGGGTCATCTGCATACTGCATGTCGCTAGCAATCCATGCTTTCTGCAAATCAGGAAATGAAACTTGCCGAATTTTATCGTCTTCACCTTATCCTCATGCCAAGTTTGATCATGTTGAGGGGATGGGCACGGGATTCCGACGGGAAGCCGTCTCACGCGGAGGACGCCGAGCCGTTCGAAAGAACATCCAACAAGTATCTCACAGATACAGGTCCTTCAACTACGGATGATGGGTATCTATTCAATAAGCACCAGCTACTAGGATCTAATCATCTGTCCTGATTAACCGGATCAATTCTTCAGCGGATTTTTTCGCCCCCACATCGCACCCGCAAGACCCGTCAACAACTCCATTCACATCGTGGCCCCAACAGACGCTACCCATTGGCTCGATAACAACCACGCGGAGCAACTCATCCACCTGAGATGGTATGAAGAATCGAGCTACACCAACAAGGGTCCGCGCCCCGACGACGCCAAACCCGGTCGATCATTTCCCCGTCCACGCCCTCGGATAGGGCGCTACACGGCTACAGACTCCAATCACCACTCAATCTCTCACGCTGTGCCGTACCGTCCAATCAAGACCGAGTTGTACCTCGCTCGGATTCTTTCTGGCTTTCAGTACGTGTGTTGCAGATCGGCGGATATTCCTGTTGCAGTATGGTTCGGCACGCGAGGAGTGGCCGTTGGTGTGTTGTTTGCTGCAAGTGCCAATGAGATTGTGGTGGTGCTGGACAGCCAGATGTAACATCGTTTACAGGAGGTGGTGTTTCGGGATGAAGTATGGGCTATGTGGAAGTCGGTACGAAGAAACAAGATGCTCGGTCATTTCTATATAGTCTGACAGCTTTCTCCACGAATCTACTAAACAATCACGGCCCAAGGAACCAGAAAGCCCTCGTATCCAACTCATCAATCGAAGTTTATCAATCTCCCCACCAAGATGCAGTACTCCAAGGTACGACAAGCACAACCCCCACCCAAATCCAATCCACTCCTAACCTTACCTTTCTTTACCTGCAGATCCTGGCCCTCGCCACCCTCCTCATCTCTACTGCCATCGCCGCTCCCCAAAGGCGCGACTGCGAGTACACCTGCGGCTCCGTCTGCTACACTTCCAGCGCCGTCAGTGCCGCCCAGGCCGCCGGCTACGACCTGTACTCTGCCGGCGAGGCCGACGACAGCTACCCCCATGTCTACAACAATTACGAGGGTTTCGATTTCCCCGTTTCCGGCACTTACTACGAGTTCCCGATTCTCAAGAGCGGGAAGACGTATACTGGTGGTTCCCCGGGTGCGGACCGTGTTGTTTTCAATGGTGATGATGAGTTGGCGGGTGTGATTACGCACACTGGTGCGAGTGGTAATGACTTTGTTTCTTGCTAGATTTTTGATGTTGTTGGGAATGATACGAACAATCCATGGTTTTATGAGGAATATCAATTCAAGTCCATGCGAGACTAGACACACTCTATATGTGGTTGAGTAGACTGAACTGTTTAAATGTAGAAGACTGACTTTCACGTAAACACAAATGGAGAAGCATCGTGTAAACATGCTGTGTATGTCTTCTGGTGTTGATATGGGTACTTAGAGGTAGACAGCAATCGACACCCGCACAAAAGAGAAACTGTGGGAGCTTGTCGTCGCCGGGGTTTGATACCCGTGGAATGGTGGAAGATCTATGGAATTTCTACGCTGGACTCCTCTCCGGTGGATGGTTCTTTGACTCCAGGCACCAAGCACAACACGACAGGCACATCAGCTCTGGTCATAGGTCTGGGTGTGGATACATGAGTGGAGTCGAGGATGAACTCGGCGAAGCCTCGAGGTTTATCAAGCGCCACCGAAATCACAACTCTGCCATCTTTGAGGCAAACCCTGTGAGCTGTGAAAGAGAAAAGGGAAAAGAGGCAGGAACCAGGGGGTGGGGGGTTTTACAGGGTGTCGCACAGAGCCTCGGTCGGAATATCTGTGCTCCGAACAAGGATTGCGGGGAAATTGGGTCAATGTCTGGAGTTACACACGGTTGAGCGTCATCGAGGTTAAAAACTATCATTGAATTCATGTCCCTATCTTACAGGTAAAAATGGCGTCTACATCTGGTCATGGAACCTCGTGCTGGGAAAAACTCTCCAGCCAACAAGCCTGCCACATCATCTCCACATCAACACCCATGCAGATGCGCCGCAACCGCAAAGAGCATCATCCCAAACTCGTCCGCGGACTGTACCCACCGCTCAAGTCTCTCCCGCCTCTTCTCAGCTCCGATACCAGTCTCCGGAGACCGCCAAAGCTCCCCTATCGTCAACATCCCGTCCTCCCACTTCGCCAGATGACGGTTGTACTCCGTCCCCCAAGACGCCCGGTCAGATGCGAGCCACAGCGCCTTATTATCCGGAACGAGTACATCAGCCAACTCATGCGAAACAAAGTTTGGCATGTCCTTTGATGAATTGTAGATATTGGTAAACAGGTACATGGTAAGGAGCGTGCGCCGTTTCGCGGAGGCGACGATCCAGGATTCCCAGTCTGGGCGGTTCTGGTTGGTCTCCGCGAGGCAGGTGAGTCCTCTCTTCGCGGAGAAGAAGGCAAGTTCGTGAAGGGTGGCGATGTCGCTCTCCCCCAAAACCTGGGTATCGCTGAGCGGGAAGAAGTAGGCCATTAGCATGTAGACCAGGAGGGCTTGGAAGGAGCAGAGAAGATCGAAGTCGCCGATAGATTGTTTCTGGAGGCCTGTTAGCCACATCACCAAGGGATGTGATGTGTTCCTGAGTAGATGAGTATTACCTCTGCGACCAATCGATCAATCTCCTTCTTCAGAGTGTTAAGGACCAGGCCCTCACTGCCAGGAGCTCTATTCATCCAGAAACGTACGAGAGATGAACAGTTCGCCAAGACCGGAGGCAAGGGCTTTTCCGCCAACTGCATGGGGTGAATGAATGGCGGGATCATATGCTCATCCAATAGCTGGCTGGGATACGACCTCAGGATGCAAGAGAGATAATGCACCGTAAAGATGGGAAAATACTTTGGCACCTGTCCAGGACCAGTCATCAGGTAGGGCTTAAGCCAGCGGTCACGAATGGCATCGGCGTCGAGCATGGGAACCAGGGACACATTCTGAAAGTCCACGTGTGCCTGGGCAATAGCGGTCTCCGGGGAGGCATGCTGGCTGGGCGCGGTCTGATAAACGGATGTGAGAGCGAGGTTGAATAGGCCCACGTTAACGGGCAAGGTTGAGGCAGTAGAGTGGCACGGAGCGGGATAGGTCAAGATGGAGCTTGCAGCAGGAGTAAATAGTCTGTTGTCGGTGTTGGAGCTCTCATCATCTGCCGTCAGGGTGAGGTCGTCCCTGTATTTGCACTCTTTGCCCTGCTCTCGGCATCGAGCACAGGTGGGCTTTTGCTGGGAGCATCGTTTCTTTGCGAGTTTGCAATCCTCGCAAGCAACCTTCTTCCGAGGGGTGTGCCGAAGACGGGGAGTGATCATTATGCTTATTGACAAGCTTGTGTTGTGATGAATAATAAGGTGGTGATGGTGATGGGAATCGAGGTGCTGAGGATGATGGGTGGTAAGAGGAGAAGATGATGAAACACAAGGAGCCAGACGAGGATGGTGATGGTGGTGACTGCCTAGTGGATGAGTTTGCCCTGGAGTTTGCAAACAACGGATTTATGAGGCCCCGATCACCTTAAGCAGCCCGCATTACGAATTGAAGTGGAGTTTGATGGCTCTCCACTATATCAAGAAATAGACGCCTGGACGAACTTAACTGACTGAGCGAGAATGCCAGAGAGTACATTATAGAGAATTTTAGCATTAATCTCCGTTTCATCTCTGCCACTTATATTACCTCCCTGCGAGCTTAAATGCCTCGTCAATACAGAGTCTGTAACCCGTAGAGCCTTCAAAATTTGAGCACTATAGCCAGGCTGCACTTGCTGTGTTCGTGTTGAGAATCACTGTGCTGGATATAAAATTCAGATCGCATAGCATAGTCACCAACGGAGTCGACATTAAGTGGGGCAAACTGGCAAGTGGGTCTTTTCGGAAGCCACCAAATGGGAAAATCCGGGGGTACGAGATGCCTGAACGGCTGTCCCTCGGCTCCCAAAGGGAGGCTGGGGATTCCATGTCGCTAGTATCCCTCGAGACTTTCCAAAGCTCAAACCCTTATTAAAAGGTGATTGAGATTTCGGAGTCAAGTGAAGGCCCGGATTGAGCCCTCTGAGCACCCCTTGTCGAAGACCACTCGTGCGAGCTCCAGAAATCAGCACTCTGTCACTGATCTCACCAAGCCATAGGCGAACAATGAGGGGACCTGCGTCAAGGCAGATACCTCGTCTGTTGCATTGGACGTACAGGCCGACCGTCAGACAATTGACAACAAAACGTAGCCTGTCGACAGCGACGACCAGTCGCAGCAACCCCGTGCTCTATGGGCTAGCTGGCATAGCCGTTGGTGCCGCTGCTGCTTCCGTCGCCTACCATGGCCTCAACAATATAAAGGCGAAGCAAGTCAAGACCAATCATATCCCAAGATACGCCGACAAGCTCACCATGGTTAAGGTATGGAATGCATTGTACCATTCTGCAAAGCAACTTCTGATCAATCGAAGGCCGCAAAAGAACTTCAAGACGCACTCGGAGAAGAAGCCGTTAGCATGGACGAAGACGATCTAGAAACACACAGTTACTCAGAAGCCTCCACAACCAATGTTGCCACAAGACCAGTCGCTATAATCATGCCATCGACCACAGCAGAAGTCTCTTTAATCGCCAAAACCTGCACCAAGTACAAAATCCCTATGATCCCCTATGGCGCTGGCTCCAGCGTCGAGGGCCACTTCAGCGCCCCGTGCTCGGGTTTTAGCATTGACATGTCCCGCATGGATAAGATCATTGCTATTCATGACGAAGACATGGACGTTGTCGTTCAGCCTGGCGTGAACTGGGTAAATCTGAACGACACACTGAAACCAACTGGTCTATTCCTGCCGCTGGATCCGAGTCCGACTGCGCATATTGGCGGGATGGTTGCGACGAATTGTAGCGGGACGAATGCCATGAGGTATGGGACGATGAAGGACTGGGTGGTTAATCTCACTGTCGTCCTGGCTGATGGGACTATTATCAAGACTCGTCGGAGACCCCGGAAGACCTCGGCTGGGTACAATCTCAACGGTCTTTTCACTGGATCTGAGGGTACGCTGGGAATTATCACGGAAGTGACGCTGAAGCTGGCTATTGTGCCTTCACACTTCGGCGTGGCGACGACTGCTTTTCCCTCAGTCGCGGCAGCTACAAAAGCGGCTACCTCGATGATTCGCGGCGGCGTCGCCCTCGCAGCACTGGAGCTGATGGATGACGTGCAGATGCGAGTGATCAATCAAACAGGAGGCACAGGCGGTAAAATGTGGTCCGAAAAACCGACCCTGTTCATCAAGTTCTCCGGCTCGGAACGGGCGGTCGAAGATAGTATCGCTGCAGCCAAGGCTATCGCCCTCGCACACGGCGGATCCAGCTTTTCTGCTTCGTCTGACGAAAAGACCATGACCGCATTCTGGTCAGCGCGCAAACAGGCCCTCTGGGCGATTCTCTCCGTTCGTCCGGAAGGAACACAGATCTGGTCTACGGATGTTGCAGTCCCGCTCTCCAGTCTGGCCCATATCGTGGAGCAGTCCAAGGCCGATGCGTCTAAGCTTGGGCTGTTCTCCACCGTGCTGGGACATGTCGGTGATGGGAACTTCCACCAAGCGGTTATGTATAACCCTGATATACCCGAGCAAGTCGAGGGTGTGAAGAGGTGCGTAGACACCATGGTTGATCGCGCATTGGACATGGACGGTACGGTTTCAGGAGAACACGGAATTGGGCTGGGAAAGAAGCATTGCCTGGAGAAGGAGTTAGGGCCCGTGACTATCGATGTCATGAGGACGTTGAAGCGGAGCTTGGATCCGTATTGGCTGCTTAACCCAGGGAAGATAATGGATTTGTAAGTGCTAGTATCGAGACGCTCTGGAACACGAGCTGGTGATCTATCGGAATCAAGATGCGTTATAGCCACGCGCTCGTCCGTGCATTGACCCGCACCGGACATTGGCCTTTTCGGTTCAACCTCTGTGCTCTTCGTTTTACTCTTCACTGTGATCGACCACCGGCGGCGAGTTGGGTGGACAGAGTATATGGATGTTTCAACTGCACAATGGACTGCGTCACAGAAATGGTTGCCTGCCTCTGTTCACGTGCGAGGAAAATTTAATAAATATCAGGAGTTACTTGAGGCTTATAGCAGTACCTTTGAGAGTTCTATCGAGATGCCATCCGCAACTGTCTCTTTCACTGGGACTCTGATCTTTGCCCAGCTTCGTGACGCCTTCTAGGATACTTCAGAAATTGCGATTAGGTGCAAGTCATCTTCTACAGGCTCGCAGTACCTGTTTTCATCTTGTCCATGTGAATTATGACCGGTTTATACATCACCCCGGGTCCAGACTTCGATCGTGTGCATACGGAAACGTTCCTGCCGAAGTACCTCAAAGACAGACAAGGTCATCCTGATCATGGCTTTTATCGTGGTTAGTTTCATGCTCGCAGTCACTGTAAGGCGTTATATATAGGTCTGTGACACGATGGTTGTCGCATATTAGAAATGGAATGTCGAGTGCAGGTCGGATGACAAGTTTGGCCATTTGAAACGAAGAAGGCGCGCTGCTTGACGTTGAGACCACGTATAGCTATATTTTGCCCAGTAGGCAGATTGAATGGACCATTCAGCTCAGGAGAGTACTGAGTGCCCCGCAAACGATGGTCGTTGGTATTGAGCAACATATCAAAGAGGAGAACAGGAGCAACGGCGAAAAGGAAGCCTTTGTAGGCCGGGATGTAGGACGAATCGTGAAGCGCAGGGGGCTCATTGCGCGCCGAAACTCTGCCATTTTGACTTGGACCAGGCCAACTAAGGGTTGAAGCTTTGACACCTTATCAGGGGGGTAATAGCCAGGAAAACGAAGCGCACCTCGCGTGACTCAATCGCAGACGGACAATTGACGTGTGGGCAGCTAAAATGGGTTGGCGTGAGTGATTGAGAAAGGTATGAGACCTAGGTGTTTAGCAGACTTCTTGATGGCGTACTGCCGTGCACGGTCAATGGGGAGCGGGCGCGGGTATCTGGCTTTGCGACGATGGCAGTTAAAGAGGGTGTTGCGAGTCAAGGGGCACACGGGGCTGAAGACAATGGTGGTAATTGGATTTGTAGTTCGTGAGCGACCTTGACTTGGCTGGGAGGCGACCACGGGTGATATGGAGTGAGCTGTTGAGATTGTTGTCGTTGCTGAACGGGTAGAATCGGACAAAAGCAGTGCGATCCTGCGATATATGGGAACAAATGCGGATAGTACCCAGAGACCCGTTCGTACATTGCCCAGGCACATTGTACAGCACTAGAAAAGAAAGAATCGATGCAAAACGATGCCAATTGAACCCGATACTGTATGAAAATCATCGCTGCAATGCTAGACGCAAAAGGAGAACATTGTCTCGAATAGACCCAGATCCATCGAAAAGGGGACCCATCAATCAACCCATTCATTTGATATAATCGAATCACCAACCCCCATCGTCCTCATAGGCCTGGTCTTCCCGTCCATCATAGTAGGCATCCTGGCGAGCCTCGGCAATGTCCTCGCGCTCGGAGTCCTCATCTAAACGACGGCAAAAAAAAAGAAGTTAGTGAACCGCGAAAACACCCGAGCAGATCATTTGATAGTGGAATCACGGGTTTCAAACTCACCACGCTCATGCTCAATAAAAGCACCCGCAATACCACCCAACGCCAAACCCGCCGCACCAGCCGCAAGATACTTGCCAGCATTGCTACTCTTCTTCTCCTCAACAACCACCGTCTGCGGCTGCTGATACCCACCACCACCGCCATACCCACGCTGATCATATCCAGCAGGTGGGGGACCCGGCGGGGGCGCATAGTAACCACCCTGCGGCGCGGGCGGGGGCACACTCCGCGAGCCGTCGTAGTAACCCTGGCCCTGATAAGGGGGCTCCCACTGGGCGCGGCCAGTTTGATCCTCGACCCAGAAGGCGCGGCGCATATTGGGCTCCCATTCTTGGTGCCAGCCGGCGGGGAGGGGAGGGGGAGGACCGGGTGGGGGGCGGGTCATGGGGGGAGGGGCGCTGTAGGCGGCGCGGTCGTAGGGTGGGCGTTGGTCGTAGCCTCCTGGAGGGCCAGGGGGTGGACGGTTGTAAGGATCGCCGCCGTAGTAGGACATTGTGACTGTGTGGAGGGAGAGATGGTAGGAGAAATGAGAGAAAGAGAGAGTAAGACTGAAAATGAAAGTGAAGGTTCCGAGTCAGACGAACTGGAGGAGTGGTCGCTTTATGAAGGATGCCCGGCGGTATTGAGGAGGGGCTGATTCCAGGGCTATAATTGTCGACTTCAAAAAGAAGTTACTACACGAGGTTGGATGGAGGACAGATTTCAGGTTAATATACCGTAGAGAATTTACCCCACCCTTCCTCCTAGACCAGAAAAGCGTTGCATGTCCCCTATTTCACCTAATGCGAAGCCTCCACAGCCCCAAGACAATGAAAGAGGAGTCATGGACTCATGGAGCCTCCCGGAAGTTGGACCCCCGTTGAGGGAAAAAAAAACAACAACCACACTGGAGCGCATGATCCACTAGATATGGCGTATTAGCGCCAAACAAGCCTTCAGTCAGTCAAACTGAACCACCAAGCGGTCCAATAGGGCCAATACCAGTCCATACAATACGCCTGGGATAATTCCGGCGCCTAGTCCTGGCCCGGGCCGACCAGGCAGATGCATTCTGTTGTGGCTTGGCATTGATATTCTCCGTAAATACTGTTTGAATGATACGGGCCTCAAGTCCAGAGAAAGTTATTACGGCGCAGCGCCCGAAGGCAAAGAGGTCCCTGAATATTAACTTGGTTGCCTTCTATCCCTCAGAAGAATGTTGTGGAATTACCCCTGAGAATACTAGAAGCGGCAATCGAATTGGGGGCATTGTGGATACATACATATCCGTGGCGCGAGTACACTTGATAATATACAGTAAAGCGGAAAATTACCCACGTACTAGCATGGCATATTCAACGCAATACATAATCACAATCAGCTGGCGAAGTATTGCAGGCTCGGCGTGGATACAATCATCAATGGCATTAGATACAGCGCTCTCAAAGCCACTCCAAATCTACAAAAATGAAGAAAGCCTTTGAACAACAACCTTGCGCACTTGCGCAGTGACAATAAGTACAGTTTGACTCTACCCCGACAGCATACGGACTGAACGATAAGTAGTGTACTCCGTACTTGTATCAAAGCCCCCTCCCTGGTCGACTCAGTCTCCTCGCAGGGCCAAACGAAACGAGGAGCCCCTGCAGCCCTGCAGGCTAGCCCACTTACCCGAAACTACGGACTGTTACATGGCCTCTTATCTAATCGACATGCGACAGAATTCACGCATTCTAGCGGGAAAAGGAGGCGATACAGTACCGTACTGTATGATCAGACTGAGTTCCACCGTTTCAGGGGATCGAACTATGCATATTGCATAGCTAACGTTAGCAGCGTAAGGGATTGAGGGCTCTTACCTGTTTTAGGATGGAAAAGCAGAACTTTACACAAATATTGTCTGTCATTTCCTGGACTAAGGCTGGGTGACAGGCTCTGGAGTCTGTCAATTGCAAGACGATACGAATTATACAGGGGCTTGCTGACAGAAAGTCACGAGCGAAACGGGCGGTTAGTGCGGGCGCTAGCAGGCTTGCCCAGCCACGATGTGGCTCAGGGAGCAGAGACACAGCCACTGGGGAGATCACACGTGGCTGGTGTGGAAGATGCGAGGTGGATGGGTTCATAACTCCATGGGATGCCTGGGTCTCGTGCAGGGTGACGGTGGCTTGGAAGTTGGAAGCGAGTTGAGATAATTCTCAGCTATGGGTCCTGATTGTTGATTGCGGGTGGGCACCCCATGCAATACAGACCTGGTATTGGAGGTATGGAAGCGGACTACAGAAAGCCAAGTGATAAGAGTGGTGAAGTATTGAATGGGCAGGGAAAAATGGGTCAGACAGGGGAGGGGCCAAGATGCAGCCCATCCCTTGGCAATAAAAGTTGGATTGCTGATATAGCTAATAGAAATTTCCGGTCTGTAACTGATGGCATCGAGTAAGAGAGACTTGCGAGAATGTGCCAAAACCACATGCCAATCATCACGTTCCCGAAAGACATAGATACCGCCTCATGATTGTGATCCTGTTGGGCATGGCGGCGGATTGATGGACTTCGTGCATAATTTAGCCAGGGACAACGCTGTTGGATTCGGACGTATTGGAGAGTCGCCCATGTGCAGTACCTCCCAGGGACGGGCTTACGAGCCCGCCAGATTGCTCGTCTCGTCGCTGCCTGGGTAGAAGAAGGCCGCCAAACTAGCAAAGCATTAGATAGGTCAGACAGATTCACGGCGGTTGAACTCACGCAATGATAATGTACGCGGCGAGCAAGAGTGCACCCTCAAGGTAGTTACTCCGGCCATCCAGGACCAGGAAATTGACCACAAACGCGGTCACAAAGAGACAGATGGTCTCGAACAAGGTGAAGTACAGTGACATGTCCTTGTCCATGCACCAGCCCAGGATGACGACAAGTGGGGTGACGAATATGGCTACGGCATGACGAATTAGCACAAGCAAAACTGCAAAGGAAACGTAACACATACCGATCTGGATACTACTTCCAACGGAAACGCCTATGGATAAATCCATCTTGTTCTTCATAGCCACACTGACGGCGGTGACGTGCTCTGCCGCATTACCGACAATGGGCAGAATGATCAAGCCAATGAAAGCCTCGCTGACGGCCGAATTCTTTATCATGCCCGGGATAGCATCGACGAGGAACTCAGCACAGACAGCTACGAGGCCAGTAGACAGGAGGAGCATAACCACGGCGGCGGTCCGCGACATCTCAGGTTCCGCCTCCGCGACTGCTGCCTCAGATGCTACTGGATCAGTAGGGCCAGCCACTCGGGCAGCACCGCGGGCAAATTGAACGGCATTTCCAACGGGAGGTTGGCGATTGACGCGCGCGGGAAGCGAGTTACTGCGGGAGAGACCAGGACGCAAGGCGGCAGGACCCAGATTGGGCGATTGAGCCGGAGCCTGGGAGCTGAAGACGGTGTTCGACAAGAGGGAAGGAATGGGACCGAAGGGTGAGCGTTTTCTCTGCTCCGTATCTCCACCACTTGCCATGCCCGTAAAAGTGGGAGTCGAGGTGGATCCTTTCATTGCCCGTCTATCGTCCTTGGACTGCTCTGCCGCGCCAACAGGTTGGTTGCCAGGCTTTTCGGCCCTTTGCTCTCTGTGCTTCTTGCGTTCGCGTTTGCGCGCCTTCTCACTGCGGGCGCTTTCCATGCGGTTCATTGCGATACCAAAATCACGCGAGCGGAATTCTGAGGGTTGGCCTGCATCGTCATCGGCGTCGTAGCGAATCTCTTCACCAAGTTCAACGGCACAGGAGTTGGCTTCAGTACTGCCGATCGAGTTGCCCACGGAGCCCTGGTTCTCATCCATCATGACTTTCTTTTGGACGGACTGGTGTGACGTAGTTCCCTTGGAGCTGGTGCTGGACTTGCGACGCCGGCGGTTTTTCATAGCCCTCTTGATGCGCTTTGCAGTGGTCCACGAGCTAGTAGTGTCGACGGACTCGTCACTCGAGCTGCTCGACGAATCGGAAGAGCTGTTCATGAAGTCCGCCAGAACACCAGGATGTGACTCCTCATCGATGATGCGTTGTGGGATACTGGCATACAGGTAGGAGTGGGTCCGCAACTGGAAGAGGATGTACAAGATGTACACCAGCAGGAGAACCACACTGGTGCCACGGCTGACCTTCAAAGTTCGACGGTCGGCTTCCTTGGTGTCCGAGAAGGATGCGTGGAAAGCCGTGGGTAGGAGCAGACTGGTCACAGCCAGACTGAGCATACAGGCGCTCATCTGTGTGACGGTGCTATTGTAGATCTGTTCTTGGAAACGCAAACCACCTAGCAGGAACGCCATACCTAGAATAAGGAGTAGGTTCGCCAGGATTGAACCCAACAGGGAAGCCTGCACGATACGAATCTCGTTCTTCACAAGGGCAATGATGAAGATGATCAATTCGACGGCGTTACCAAAGGAAACATTGATCAGCGCACCCATGGTATCGCCCAGTCGACTGGCCACGCTCTCGGTAGCATGGCTCAGCAATCCCGCCAGGGGAATAATGGCGACAGCGTTCATGGCAAAGATGACAGCCGGGTTGAGGCCAGCGGCTTCGACAGCAATACCCACTGGCACGAAGATGAGCAGGACGTTGACCCAGCTGTGGCAGATGGCATCTTTTGTGTGGTTATAGAACCGGCCTGTTCCGTTGCGCATGCGGGTGAGTAAGCCCGGTTTTTGGGAGTTCTTTTCATCCTCTGCGGGCCCTGCTGAAACAGCAGGGCCCTGACCTGGGACAGTCACTTGATCATCTTTGGAGGTGGAAGAGGACTCGGTGGTGGGATCGACTTCGGCGATTTGGCTCGTGGCCCGAGGTTGGGTGGAGGTTAGATTGGATGGGCCGCGAGAAGAAGCGTGAGCTTTCGCCCACGAGTTAATACGGTCTAAATTCAGGCGAGTCAGTTGCGCAAGGTCGAGAGATGGAGATATGGAGATAAGCGAAGATAGAGCATCTACAGCCAGTCGCTGCAGCTCAGCTGGTTCAGGTGAGAATTAACATACGCATGTATTTCAGGAACCAGAAGCTGATTCAAGGCGCAAGGCAGTCAAGCCTGGAGGAATGCAAAGCAGGGGGAGTTGTCTGGACAGACAAAGCCCGAGAATGAAGAAAAAGGAGTGGAGGAAGGAGCGGGCCTTGCCTTATTTATCGTGAGCCTTGGCGGTGTCTTGGCGCTGACGGGTGCCATTCCAGAATCAAGTGTACAGTACTACAGAGTTCTTTATTTTCTGTACGCAACAGAGCTACATCCAAACATTTGAGAATTATGAGAGGCTAATGAACCAGCTGGGTTTCAAGAATTTACCGCTCTCCACGCATGCGATGTATGCAGACTGGTCCCGAAAAAGCAAGCTGGCAGATCATCCGATGATCCACGAATGTTGATGAGCACTCCAACGGTGGACAGACGCATTCTTTGAGGGGAAGATGGCTCCATTCATCACGTTCCATGCATTGTTTAGGTACAAAAGTTCCATGATGTCAAACTGGTCTTGCCATTGAAGAATAACGCCCGTCCGCGAAACGTCAAGAGGAATATGGCAAATGACGTGTCCTCTGGCCTAATCCTTAGAGGGATTCGAATGTTGCCAAGGGCGCGCCATCACAAGGAATCCGGCTCCACCATGGACAATGTCCGACACTCGCCTCATTAACGCTTTGATGATTGGTTCGTTTATCCCTACATGGTCGACGGTTCATTGTGTGAGAAAGGTGTGTATAAGTCGGGGTCTCACGCTCTGCCAACCTTGAAAAACAAGAGGAAAGCCGCTCAACTCAGTCCCTCAGCAGGGCTTGTTTAGCAAACCGCGCCTTTGTTTTCCCACGCCAGGCGCCTTGAGCTCATTTCGATCGATATTCCTGTCGCCATGCCAAGGCAAGATGTCCAAGCACCCGATCCTGCCCTGGAGGGCTCCGATAGCCTGAAACACCCTAGTCGATTTCGTATCGTGCTGGCGGCCTGGAGCCGATACGAACGGAGCGGACTGGTGGCAGCCACAATCGACTGGCAAACTGTGCTCCACATGATGTCATCCCGACTTGCGCTGGTACCATAACTACTAACCCCTAAGAAATGGCCCAGTTTTGACAGCTTCGTGGCACATTGGCATACTATGACCGTTGGCTCTACAGTGAATCTGGTGCTGTCCGTTTGCAGCCTGAGTTCATACTGTCTCCTAGGTCGCTGGGGGAGAGAATCTCAACAACTCATTTTCGAGCTCGACGTGAATCCGTGGTTCGGTGACGGTGACCCAATTTCCCGCTTTTCCATTTCTGAGTTGTGGCGGTGCACGTGGCTGTGTTTTCCGCCACATTTCTAAATTAGTACACATGCTTGACTCAGAATTACGTTGAGTGATGCTGCTCAATTTCTGAATCGGACGGTTTCAGACTCATTTTGTATTCTGATGACGCAGAAATTCGCTTATGCTAGTTGCACATCTCTACAGTGTCGTGGACAGTTCGTGCACGCCTAAGGCATCCAGGCCGTTGAGGAAGACCTGTTCTCAACGAGGTGGGAACATTGAGCGAAGCAACGATAAAATTACCACTAAGCACTATACAGGCATTCATTCCACGAAAAGCTCTCCTGTATGCCGCTTTGCAGTTATCAAAAGGCCCTCCTCCGTCGCTCTCCGACAGTCTCGCCGCTAGGATCCTTAGTCACAGCTCCCAAACAAACGGAATGACATGCAACCAAACGATGAGCCAAAGAAGATCAAGAACATTCAAATAAAGTTTCCGCCGCCGGTGCAACGAGACAGAGGGAACTGCTTCTTCGTGCACATGGTGATAGCGCCGGAAACCCACTTCACACCAGCATAAGAACCCTCTTGGTAGGAGTCGGCCATGAACGTGCCAGTTTGAGTCTGCGAGCCCAGGCAGCCAGTGAGAGCACGCCCATATTTGCGCGTCTTGATGGGCTTGGTGATCATTACACCGGAGTAACCATTGGGAACTGTTCCCTTGATGTTGATGACGGTCTGGGTGGTCCAGGTGCGGGTGTAGTCAATGCCAGCTGAAAGGCCGACCTTGTCCTTGATCAAGGTCCAGTCAAGGCCAGCGCTAACGCTGACACTATTGCTGACACTGTAGCCGGAGCTCACGTAGACATCGATACCGCTTCCGGTGCCGATAACCACGGGGGACATCTGCACATCCCAGTCGATGAATGTTTCAGTTCTGTCGGTAACAACGGCGGTTGTATGACAGTCATCCCGCACATTGAGGCGCGTTCGGTTTGCGAGACTTGCGTTCAGATCCTCGAATTCGGGTGCGTCGAGAGACACTCCCTGCGAGGCCATGAGTTCATGGTAAACGCTTTCGTGCACAACCTCCACTGTGAAGAAATGAACATTAGAAAAATCACTATTCAGCTGACATCTTGCAAGGTACTCACTTCGGCCCTTTCCATACAAGATGACTTCATCTGGCTGAAGAATATGATCCGGTGTCCACGCAGTGCTGTTGAGACCAGACTCTAAGAGCGGGGCGGCAATGGCACCAGTGGCCAAGGCAAGGCTGACAATGGCATTGAAGAGCATGTTCGAGTGATAGACGAGGATTGCAAGGGAGCTGGATGTCTGTTTATGTTTCTTTTCTCACTCCCGGCCATTCTTTATATGGACTCGCCAGCCAACACAAGAAGGCATCATGCTCTTGCCCAGCCTCGAAAATCAATTGGTAATCTCGCAAGATCGAGACCACCTCCTCTATGTGATCATGATCTACCACCCCAAAATCCTTGAAGCCAATTTCGAGAAAAAATTACCTCATCGAATCGATTGAGCCGTCCATAGATTGTCGTCTCCTTGCCGAAAGGAGCCGTAAGTCTCCCGCAATGTAACCGCGTGGCATGCTACAAACCCCCCATTGCTGGAATAACAGCTCTGGTTCCGCAGGATTGTGGATATGAACCTTTTCCTGTGCAGACTATCGAGATTCGGTTATCTCTACGCCTGATAATAGAACTTGGCCATATTTGGCCTTGGCAAGACTCAGATAGATAAGATTTTCTACTTTCACACATGCGAGTGTTGCCCGATGCGAGGACCCCATGCATCCGAACGGTTGAAGCGATGTGAAACAAGGTTTGGATCTTCTATTAGGGACGAATCGTCTCACTCTTAGCCCCATTGATATAGATTGTGCTGTGGGCAATGTTGCAACGGTTTTACCCGAAATTTCTCCAGGCCAACCACCCATCTGGAACGCCGCGATGGTCCCCGAGCTTTCCCCATACTGGCCATTGATCAGCATTTAACCGGCATGATGAATTTTAAGGTTATGCGGTTATGCTCTGAGACAAAAGGATCACTGATCGTCCAAGCGACTACCCTAAACCGCATAACGGTTCCTGTTGATCTCACGTGGATGAGATGTCAGGGACGACCTGCTGGTCTGTCGGATCCTGCCCGAGGATCTTGGACAAGCCCGCGACCTCCGTATCTCAACGCCTCCTGTCAACATCGCAGATGAGGTGAGACTTGCGAGATTTGCGGGATAATTACCTCAAATGTCTCATTCTGATTCTTGCAATAAATACCCTTCCTAGATGACGCCAGTTATCTACGAATTCCTTAGGCTAGGGAAACATACTGCGACGCATTCGCAAAGATGAAGTTCAGCTACATTCCTTCTCTCCTCATCCTCGCAGCAGGGTATGTCTTATTACCTTGTCCCTTTTCATGTTTTTCGAAGCGTGGTTGATTCTCATTGGTGTTCCTAGGGCCCTCGCGAAGTTACACAATGTCGCTGTTTGCGTAACTGGAAGAACGTACTCTGAAGTCGGCGGCACTCCGTTCAGCCCCAGCTATACTTGGGCTAAGGTCTACGAAATCCTACCGGCCGAAACCAAATGCGCCTGCGACTATTACCGTCAGCGTCACACTGGTGACAAGCAATGGGATTCGTGTCCTGACTGTACCTTTGTACGATTCCTGGCCTCCGCAGCTTCAACAAGTGGTTCCTTGCTAACATTATATAGGATGGTACCTATTGTCATTCTGCTGGATGGCACATTGGTGGTGATGAGGTAAGTAGTCCATAAGTTGATGCTAGGAGAAGTTATAATGACCATTTAATAGATGACCTACTACTGTGAGAATCTCTGCCATGCTCAGGGCGCGGAGGGAAATTAGAAGACCGGGCACAATGTCGCTGTCAATAGGTAGCCATCTTAAATATTCGTATAAACCCCAGGTTCACCATTTCATCATACATGGCGATACTTGTTCTCCCCTTGAACCATGGCAGCGGCCTACGGTTTCGAGGTACCGTACTCCTACCGGGTCTGTTTGTTTTGGCAGTAAACCTACAGTATTTGTTGAAGGAAGGCATTCCTACAATATGCCCTGCCATATCCTTTTGGCTGAATACCAATGTTTTACCCATATGTGTTATATTTTTCATCCTTATACGGGTCTATCTTATCCACGCCGAATTCATGCCTCCGACCCCGTTCTACCCTAGCATGCCAAGTATAGAGCTATGGATGTAGTGCTATTCACCCTCTGGAGCTAATCAAGGCCTTTTTATCAAAATTAGGAATGGCAAATGTAATAAAAGCAAGTAATAAGGTATCTGGATATCGGCCGGGAGATATTTGTATGCTCACTGCATTATGTGGGCTATGACATTTCATCTATGTAGGTATGGACTCCTCGCAGTAGTATGTTTCTAGCAGTATTACCTGAGCGATGACCTGACACCTCAAACCTAAATCTGATGAAGGCACCTCCTGCAGGTTTGGACCCTGGCAAGGTGGCTGCTAGGCACGATTTCCAAATTCTACCTAATATTTCCACCCGCATCCGATCGGTCCTGGACCTGCAATTGTAGACCAACGAATATGGATCCATCTCGATTTGGCGCCACACGGTACCTCATCTAGTATCACGGGCAATCTATCCATATTTTGAAATTTCAACGATTTCCTGCTTCTTGCGCTACCAGGGCTAGCTCAATTTTACACTAATTCAAAAACACAAGGGACGCGGGAAGAGAAATTCGTTCCGCAACGTCGATGGAAGCCATCATCACGGGCGCATTACGTCTGATATTGTGGTGGAGCGTACCTACTAAAGTAAATGCAAATCCGAATCGCCTTCCACAAACCCCACACAGAGCAGTCATCCAAGCGTAGATTGGTGTTGGGTATCGAACTTTAAATTCCGGCAGTTACAAGTGCAACTTGATCACGTGACCACACTCCGAGCACACGCGCGGTATCGAACTTTCCCCTCAAACTTTGCCCAGCACTTGTGCCTCGGAGCGAAATAAGACTCCCGGGAGCTATTTCTGGCCCTTGAAATTGCGAAACAGACGGAAGACCGATCAACACCCGATCGTGGACGTCGTACGTCCGATCGGCAATTAGTTCGGCACGGCTCGACTTGCACGGCAACCCGACCCGAATGCAGTCACTTACGTTCCGGTAGCGCAGATCTCGTCGGCCTTTAACTTGATTCTTTGCTTCCAACAACGCCACAAGAAACATCAGTGATTTGGCTGTCTGCGTGGCCGAAGTTGAACGGATCCTGGATGTCGCCCCACGAGCCCGAATGAAGAGCAAAGCCGATACCATGGCTCACAAGCAATTGCAAGCGGAGATGTCTGGTAAAATCAAGTACGTATCTCGCTGAAATCAGAGAGCAGAAAGTTTAACGTCGACATAGATCCCTGCTTGACCCATTTATATGGTGGGAAAAGCTCGATCTCGATTCTGGAAGCATTCTCATGATGCTAAAAGGGGCTTTGGCACCTACCATCACCATCGCCATGTAAGCATTCCTTTCGACAATCCGACCATGACGACTAACGAGGTCAAGATATCAAAGTGATGCAATCTCGAACATGACAACAACGATCGGCTATCTATCAGCCTTGATCTCGGTGCTCTCGCAGGGTTTGATGCCCAGGGCGAAGTTCGTGAAGATCATGTTTCTTGATTTACTATCCACCTGCGTTTCTGCTTCACTCTGCTGTCTAGCTGTGTTCTGTGCAGTAAAAGCTAGAGAGCATAACACTCCGGCTGACGCAAGCGAGGCTGTGCGCACTGGATACAGTAGCGATGCTTGTGCGGTAGCTGCGGTCTGGCTCGTTTTTATGATATGGTGAGTTGCTTTTCCCGCAATACGCCCCTGTACTTCAAACCTGACGAATCTAACACCTGCTCAAGGGCGGCTAACTCGCTGCGGGCACTGAAACCGATGGAATTGCAGGATCCCATGGTCGCCTTTTCAATCTTTGCATCGGTGACCATTACCCGTGCCGGTACATTCACAACACTGTTAGAGGGCCTGGATTTTATCTCGAGATTATTGAAAGGTTTTATGATCGGTTTCGCGATCGCGACCGGTGTGTCACTTTTCATCCTGCCCATCACTAGCCGAGGCAATGTCTTCCATGACATTAAAGAATATGTCTCATTGGTGGAGGCGGTGCTGCAGGCACAACTCTCGTTCGCCGAAGGGAACGGGGCAACTGGATTTTCCTCAGGGAACGGGTTCTTGCGCCAGGCGCGAAACACAATGAGCACCAGCGATATGCAAGACGAGGATGGCACCGATCTTCTGTCTAGACGAAAACAGTTACACGGAGCTATGAACAAACTCAATGGCTTACACAGCAAGCTGCATGCCGACTTGTTCTATTCCAAGGAAGAGATCGCATGGGGTAAAATGTTACCCGAGGACTTGAGTAAGATCGCTGCACTATTCCGAGGCTTGCTGTTGCCACTTGCTGGAATGGCCATGCTACCCGAGATACTGGAGAGCATTATCAAGAACGGAGACCCGGGGAACGATGACGCCGAAGCGGACAGTCTTAACGGGGGCGGCGTAAGCGCACTAAAACAATCGGAAATTCAGAAGGTAGCGGAAACGCATCACGCGCGGCTCGCGGATGCCACGGAACTTGTCAAGCTGGGACTGGCCCAGTTTTTGCTATCACTGGAGCTAGTTTCAGCTAAGCATCTGGAGAAGCAAAAAAAGACGAACCAAGGTGGATCGCCTATCAGGGACGAGGAAGCAAGGGGCCAAAGTCTGAGTCCACTTCAGTCTGATTTTACGTTACGGTTCGAGCAAGAGTTACGAAACTACTACTCCCGAAGGAAACACCTGCCAGAAGCACTGGCTTCACTGGAGGCATTCTCAGGCTCTGAAAAATACACCGGCCAGACAACGACTGGATCAAGACACCCAATTCTTGCGGCAGATCCTGATGTGCGCCAGGAGTTTTTCCTCATCCTATATATGGGCCATCTGCAGGATGATCTTCTTAATGCCACGCTAAAGTTGGTGAAATTTGCTGATGGTAAGGTGGCGGATGGAATGATGAAATGTTCCCGTCTGATTTTCCCCAGACAGCGGGCTATCAAGGAGTGGTTGTCACCGCGCGGCAGCGAAAGGGACAATGAGAAGGAGAATCTGTCGGCCGGTAGGCAGTCGTCCAATGTGGACCCATCCAACACCCATCGCGCGTCGAGACTTGCTGGCTTTCCTGACCCAGAGCATCTGCCACCGGAGAATGTCTTGGAGAAGGGTAGCATGATACTACGAAGAATCTCACACGTCATCAAGTCCGACCAGAGCACCTTTGGGTTCCGGGTAGCAGCAGCTTCATTTTCTGTTGCAATACTTGCTTTTTTGCATCAGACTCAAGACTTTTTCATCCGACAGAGATGTATCTGGGCAATGATTGTCATCGTCATCGGAATGAGTCCGACCAGCGGCCAGACAATGTTTGGCTTCGTCGCTCGGATCATTGCAACCGTATTCGCCCTTATTCTCAGTTTCATTGTGTGGTATATTGTGGACGGCAAGACACCAGGCGTGATTGTGTTCCTGTACATCGGAAACATTATTATGGTCTGTCTGGATACACTGTTTGGAGGTCCAAGTTGGCTGACTCGCTCCATGTAGTACTACCCCTATGTCAAAGTACCCCAGTACTTTGGCCCATCCGTCATTGCCATCGTCACGTTCAACGTGATCATAGGTTACGAACTGCAGGTATGTCTCGTCTAAACGCTTGCAGACTCATATCTAATTTCTTCAAAGGTTGCCAAATTGGGCATCACTGCAGCTGAGTCAAATGGCCAACCTTACTATCCTATATACCTGTTCGGACCCTACAAGCTTGCCACTGTCGCCGCCGGTTGCGCGATATCTTTCTTCTGGGTCATCTTTCCTTATCCAGTCACCGCGAAATCACAGCTGCGCAGACTGCTTGGCCGGAGTCTCTTTGTACTTGCCAAGTTCTACAGTGCCATGCATTCGACGATTGAGATGTGGTTGGCAGGCGAGCTGGGCAACATCGAAGACAAAACCTCTCCAGCACATCATCTTCAACAATCACGACGCAGGATATTCAAAGAAGAGATGATGCTGCTCGCAGGCCTGCGCATGCACAGTCATTTTAGCACCTTTGAGCCTCCTATCGGCGGGAAATTTCCGAAAGAGACCTATGACAACATCATCTCTGAAGTGCAACGCATTCTGACGAGTATGTCACTGATGGCACACACAACGCAGAATCTGGATGCGCTCGCTGTTGAGTCGGAGCATTCAGGACATGGCAGTGGTACGCCGTGGATGTCCCAGCTTGCAGAGATTGCTCTGAAGTCCGCCGACTTCAACTCCCATCAAATCACATCGCTACTGTGCCACTTGTCGGCTGCAATAACCAACGCGCAGCCATTGCCACCATACCTATCAACACCGGAAAGCTTCCCACTCGCGCGGCAAATGCAGAAAATCGATGGCAAACTGCTGAATATTTCCCACGTTGAGGACCCGTCGTTCTCGGCATTTGTGGCGCTTGAAGTGCTGAGGTCTGTTGTGACCTTCAGTTTGCAAGACCTCCTTGAGTAAGTATTCCTGCCTCCGTGACTCCAATCGCTGATCATTGCTAATATCCGCAGCAACATGCGAAAACTTGTGGGAGAGCTCAATTTTGATGCTTATCCACGGCAAAGCCTGCGACACGAGGAGTCGGCGCACCTGCTGGAAAGACCAAGCCAGGAAGAAGTGCGCGAAGCTTAGCAATGTGGGAATTGGTCAAAGGACACTTGAAGCCCGTTTTGACGTTCTACACCGGCTTCATATATCACAATGGGTGATTAAGGCCTTGAGTGACGTATTTTGCAATCTTGCAACCGCCGTCATCACGATGAGTTCTCACTATCTATCAACCGCATTATCCTCAACGTCGGCTTAGCCCTCCAGATAGAGCTAGAGAAGCTTGAACTTCGCGGCAACACCCATACAAACAACCATGAATGCCACAAACGCCCCCACGATCCCAAAAAACCACGACAACCCATCCGCATCCTGACCGGGGACTTGAACATTCATCCCAAACATACCCGTCACCAAATGACACGGCACAAAAATCGTCGCCAGCACGGTGACCTTACTCATAGCCGAATTGATAGTCAGACTGATCCGCAAATTCGTGGCACTCAACTGTGCCAGACAGTTTGCCTGCGACCGACCAATAATCTCGTCAATGTGCGCCAGTGAGGACAGCGTCGTCACTAGGTGGTCCTGCACATCGCCCAGGTAGAGCAGCAGACTACCGTCCGGGAAGACTGGGTGTTTATCGGGCCCTTGGCAGCGTTTCACGAAGCCGTTGAGCACATCGACTTTGCCGTGCAGGCAGCGGATGATGTGTGTTATTTTCTTGCGGAGCATGTCAACTCGGGGGATGAGTTGTTTGACGTCGTCGATGCGGGCAATGAAGACTTGATCCTCGATGGCTTCGGATTCGGCCTCGGCGGCACGGGTGAAGGGCTCGAAGCTGTCGATGATGTCGTCGCTGAGAGGGGTGTTAGTCATGGATGAAACATAAATGAGCTCGCATCTGTTTTCGCGCAAGGAATGGTAAAAACGTACATCAAAGCATAGCAGATCCAATCACTAGATAGTATAGAAGGATCATGCAATCTGCGAATTCGATTCCGTACACGGGTAACATGGCCACACCGACTGGGCGAGAAAGTGACGACCCCATACTGGAAGACGAGGATATACATCTCTGCCGAGGCCGGCAAGCTGAATCTCTCCCCGCCCTCCGTAGATCGGGACGTCAGTGTTTGGAAGGAGATGAGGTAATAGTTTTTGAAGACCTCGACCTTTTCACGGGGCTCGCGGATAATAATGTCCTCGGCCGTCAGAGGATGAATGGATAGGGCATCTGCGATGATGGCGACGTCTTCGTCGGTGGCATCGCGGACATCGACCCACCAGACGGGGTTGGAGGGGTCTGGTCGGGCCTTTTGGCCTTCCTGAAAAATTTGACCTTGGTTGCCCTCAGGGAAGAGGGATGTCCAAGAAGGTGCCGTGGCTATTGTCTGCGTGTCTGAGGAGAACAAGCTGAACCGGTCTTGCGGCGCGTGCAGCAGCGAAGACTTCTCGGATTGGGCTTGAGTCTCCATGGTCATGATTCACAGTGCGCCAGGTCTGTTCGTCAGTGAAGAAATCAATAGGCAGTCGACCTGATGCCATGCGCTAAATGGGTTGAATCTTCAAGCAAATTTTTCTTCATGGAGCTGGTGCACTTGGTCGTCGGCTGGTAGGGCCTTTCATTCAGCCCATCTTAGTCTGAAGATGGTGGTGAGTGCCTTGAAAAGACAGCGGGAACGTGATAGTGTGAAAGTCTGATGAAGAGCTCGTAGGCCGAGCGAAGGGGTTTCTATTGTCGCTTGAAAGTAGTTGAAGCGAAGTTGAAACCCGAGACAAAGATAATCGATGAGAATGCAACGCCAGTACTCTCAGTCACAAGCACCGACCAGCATGACTTGGACAGCCTCCACCTGCACACGCCCCGCCAGCCCTACAGGCTGACCCACAATATAATGGAGACAAGAGAAAGATTCGACCCAGTCGATGATTCAATTGCATTGGCGATGGGGAATGACCTGCTAGGCCTTTGGTTATTGCTCGGAAGGACCCCGTCGCAGACTCTGGCACCGGCAAAGCAGTTCCGAGACTGTTTTCAGTCCAAGATCTTGGCCCCAGGCAACGCAATTACACACATGGCAACACCGTGAATGACTGTTTGGTTCTCCTGTGGCACTTCCTTGAGAACAGTAGACCGTGGTCCTATAGGTTAGGGGCATATCCCAACGATCCCTCGAGGCTGTTTGACCACCTGAGTCTAGTCTTTCACATAGGGGCAGCACGACATGGAATAGTGGAGGAAAATGTAAATATCTTCATGATGCCCATCTAGTCGTACAATAACTCACGACCACCTTGTTAACAGAAAAAAAGAGAACTCCAATGGATGTGATGCATCTCCAAATAACTCCATAGTAACCTCGCTGAGTCCAGCCGAGGAATCCTTCGGTTCCGTTGTCAGTTCCAGCACAATTGAGCAACCCCAGAGCCGGTTGGCTGCTTACCTGACCAAGGCAAAATCAAAGCAGTCCGTTCATTCTGGAGGTAATTCACTCACGGTGGCTATGCTTAGTTTGCGCACCATCCTCGTGGTCTATACCATAGGACTTGCGTAGGCGCGGATAGGCCAGCACAAAGAAGACCACCACCGCCGACAAGATCAGAAACGTCGGAAGCAACATGAATGTAAATAGGACCAGACTGAGCCCGAAGGCCAGATTCTGAGAGTAGAGAAACCGGCGAGCCATGATATCGAGTACTGAGGAGAATGGCATGGGGTACAAGTCAAGAGTTGCTTCGGCAAGGTCAACCTTCAGTTGAGAGATGGATATGACGTATACTGATAACCAAGCAGTCCTAGAGATTGTAAGGGATTTACCTGCCCAGGTGAAGCCGTGATTAGTCGTCTTGGGTGTAAGGTTGGCTTTGATCCTCTACAAGGCGGTGCCCAGTATGTATTAGGTAGAGGTGTACATATGAAGCAGACTACATGCACTGTCCGCGGATTCCGTGGATATATACACGCCAAGCTCGCGATGGAAGGGCCGGATGTTGGGAAACACACCGCCTGTGTGTAGCTCACGCATGTCTCCAGCCGTTGGGTACAATGCGGATGCCTGTGCGGAGTACACATCCATGAGGTATAGGAGTTTACCTTTTCTTTGAGAACACCCAGGCGCAATTGGGAGAATACCCGCCACCGGCTCAGCCACGATGCCGTCATTGGGCCCAGGAGAGAATTTTTAAAGCCTTGGCATTTGATTCATGCGTTAGAGCAATATTGCGGATCCTTCTTTTGTTGTTCTTCCCCATTATGCCCTTGCATCCAATGCATGAATGCACCGATTCTTAACTCGACGGGTCTGGCACAATAATTTTGACGCCTGGAAACGCAATTGCGGAATGCCCCATCGTGGGGCTCTTGGGTGACTACTACAGGTCAGGAGTCACCCACCGGTGGTTGACCTTCGCTCTCGGTGGATCCTGTCCCTACACACCTAACATCGTGGTGCTCGGTAACATTGAATCGTTCCTCTCGGTAACTAGTAAGTTTTCAAGCAGTAAATCATTTACACTAAACTGCCTCATCTCCATGATAGTTCTTAGTAAATACACAGGAAGAACGTATTTTTAATTTCTAATGTAATAAAAAAGTTATTTTATACCAAATTCTTATTATAGAAATGTATATTTCACAAAAATTATCATAAGTTTCCCCTCTGGTAATGATAGAAATTGTAAGATAGAATAGTCACATGATCTTGGTCACAGAATGTAAGATTTCATTATATAATCGTGGAAAAGGGAAGGAATTCTACTCCGTAGTGGGGACCAGACCCACCGGGAGCGAAGGCCAAGGACCAGTGGCCAACCTGTACTCTGGGCTTTTGGCGCGTAAATTACTTCAGGCAGCAGCTTTTCTTCAGTATGGAGAATTTCGCTTCACGAAATTGCAGGTTTTGCAACAAATAGGATGTATGCCTTGACTTGCAATGTATCCACTAAAAAAGCAAACAAGATTTCCTATGCAAGACGAAGTTTCTAGAGCAACAAGTCCGACGTTGGATTGATTGATTATTCTTGAGTCGGCGACGGGACATGGATCTATACCGTTTGTGCACGCCGCTTAAACCGACTGGGTGGGGCGCGGACGATGATGGAAAACCGCCCGGGTTCCATTGTCAGACTGTCAGTCATTCCAGTAAGCGTGCAAGGCTGGGAAGATGGCCAGCAGCGCCTAGCTGCAGGGCCTCGTTTTGCCCCTGCGGAGAGTTTCGGCCAGTCATGCAGGAGAGAACCCACGAATGGGCTCAAGTGAGGGTTTTAGAATCAGTAGTAGTAGCGACGACCCTGTTCAATAGGTTCAGCGGCTGCTGTTCTGGTTGCTGTATATAAACTTGGGAGGTCAAGAAGATCAACAAGGGTCTTTGGTGGCTAAATTAGCCATCATTGTGACATTGGTATTTCCCCTCTTATAAGTTATGTGCTTTCCCGCTCGGCCCTGTAGGGCTGAAGCTTGGCTCGTGGATCGCCGGTTCTTGTTAGCGACTCCCTGCGGATGTGCAAACAACTGGCTTTGCGTCCAAGCGCTCAGGGTGTAAGCTTACTCCATAGAACGACCATTAGAAGAGAAAGATGTTCTTAGAAAATCTGTAGGACATTCTTCTAGCGTCTTCGTTGGCTACTTGAATATTGGGGCCATCCCCATTTCCGTGCCAGGAACCAGGTGATCGCGACCCAGAAAAGCCCACTACAACCCCAGGACCCCATGTGTCGCAGGCAATTTCAGAGGGTCGTCGACTCTACGTGGGTAACATGCCCTACACGGCCAAGACGGAGGATGTGGAGGCGCTATTCACGGCGGTGGAGTTTCCTATGTATGCCACACAAACAAAAAGAAAGCTCTGAGCTCACGCCAGGCAAGACTGATCGGCGCCTTCTCCAAGTCCTTTCCAATGATGCGGTATAGCATACTGTACAGCAAGTTCTCGTATTCTCGTACTGTATGAAGGCTGCACCAGCACAAAATCGGACACCCTGTCCAGTGTCCACTTTATTAATTAGGGGACTGGGATTATAGGGGGCAGGCGCCAACCTTTGACCAATAAAAGCTAAATTGACACGGGTGCCTAATCGAGAAGGAAGGGGCTTTTTTTCCTCACTCTTTCTTATTTCCACCCCGAACTCCGTATCTTACTTGGCGACGTGCATTTCCACAGGGCTGAAGACCCCCCACAGTTCTTTTTCCCCTCATTACCTTTCCGTTTGTCCTTCTCTTTTGTTTCTTATCCCCTCATTCCTGTCTTTCTTCACCGTCTTTTCGTCCAATCCCCCGAGTACTGTACCCCCGTGGTCCCTCTTCAACCAATACCAATTATCACAGGGGAAGGTTTTAGACTTGCTTGGCCACGCTGGCCTTAGCCTGACCAAGATGTCTTGGCTCGCGGGGCAGGAGAAACATGGCCATGAGGAGAGCGATAATCTCGGCGTGGACTGGGTGCTGCAGTACGAATTTGGTGACATCGGTAAGATTGATGATACCAAGAAATTGAGCAACATGAAAGAGACGCACCTTGTTCGGAAAATTCTCTTCATGCGGCTCTGTTAGCGGGGTTTTCAGTACACACACTCAAAGAAATAGAGTACTGACCGGGACATAGACCAGGCACAAGCCATATCTGAGTTTCGCGCCCTGATCCATGACCTGACCGAAGCTGGACTTCGCGTGCAGGTCCGCCATGGCCATGGTCAGGCGCTCTTGGTATTCATTCATGTGCCTAGAGACCACCTGGGGACGATGGTACATCAATCCAGGTATGTCAAGTACTCGATCCGACAGGGATGATTCGAGTCCAAGGTTGTCTCTCTTTTGGTCTTTTCATACTCATGACCGAACTTTACGCAGGGTGAAAGATTGGCTGTTTGGCATCACCCACAAGCTCCCCCAAGGCGACAAAAGTACTGTCGTCTCTGCTGAGATGCCAGCGGAAGAAATTCGCTCTATCTATCATGCGGTCACCTGGAAAAAAGAAATGGGTGGCGCAGGAATTACGCCGCAGTTTGGCAAGTGGAAGAATATTACGGCATCATTTCCATTGCACGATCGGGATGCGTGCTCCGAGTTGCTGAGTAAATGGAATCGCAAGACCAACTTGACCGCGGAGGATCTTGATACAATTCGTGCATTATTCGGAGAAAAGGTGGGAGCCTCTCCACGTTGTAATCGTGTAATGGACGGGCTAACCTCTCGGCTTCCTTGATCTAGGTTGCTTTCTATTTTGCATTCATCCATTGCTACTCGCTATTTCTCGTTTTCCCCGCTGCTCTAGGTATCGTGGGGTGGTGGTTTCTTGGTCCTTACTCGATTTTCTACGGCAGCGCGCTGTGCATCTGGTGTGTAGTTTTTGTGGAGTTTTGGAAAATCCGCGAGTCAGACTTGACCCTGAGGTGGAATGTCAAGGGTGTCGGGCAGTTGAAAGTCAATCGTCCGCAATACCAATGGGAGAAAACGGTGAAAGACCCAGTCTCAGGTCAAATCACATACGATTTCCCCCAATGGAAACAGTTTCTGCGGCAGATGCTGCTGGTGCCATTTGCTAGTGTCGCCAGTGCGGCGCTCGGAACATTGATTGTGGTCACTTTTGCCAGCGAGGTATTCATTTCCGAGGTATACAATGGCCCGCTGAAGGGATATCTCGAGTTTGTCCCGACTATTCTTTTCTCACTATCGTTGCCGGCAATCACGTCCTTTCTTACGGGCATTGCGACCCGTTTGACCGAGTATGAGAATTACCGAACGCAGGATCTCTACGATCTTGCTCAGACGCAAAAGAAATTCGTCATGCACTTTATTACCTCCTTCCTACCAACTATCTTAACGGCATACATCTACGTCCCTTTCGGTCACGCAATTGTTCCGCACCTGGATATCTTCCGACGAGTTGGGATTAAGATGACCAACCATAAGGAGTTTGAAGTGGACACCTCCCGCTTCCAGGCCGAAGTGATCTATCTCTCAATGACGGCGCAAGTCTTCAGCTTCGCAGAAGAAATCGTTTTACCATATGTCAAGCACGCCCTCTGGCAGAAATGGCGCAATTACCGCTACCACCAGGCAGGCCTCATCCGTCAGCGCAGCTTCTCCAAGACCACCGACCTCCTTCTGATCGACGCCCCCGAAGAATCATCCTTCCTTCGACGTGTCCGCAGCGAAGCCGACGCCGACGAATACAAGGTCGAAGAGGACATCCTGGAGATGTGCGTGCAATTCGGATACCTGGCTCTATTCGGTGTCGCCTGGCCACTCGTCCCACTCGGCTTCCTCCTGAACAATTGGCTCGAAGTGCGCGGGGATTTCTTCAAGCTCACACTGGAATGCCAGCGTCCACCGCCTATCCGGGCCGACTCGATCGGCCCATGCCTACTGGGCTTAGAATTTCTAGCGTGGCTGGGGACACTATCAACAGCCGCAATCGTACACCTTTATAGAGGACCTATGTCCGAAGTCCGTCTCTCCTTGCTGCTGCTGACCATCTTCATCGCCGAGCAAGTCTACCTCGGCATCCGCTTCATAGCCTCAACAGCCCTACAAAAAATCTTCAGTGACACGCTGCGCCGCGAGGAGGCGAGCCGCTACGCAGTGCGCAAGTCATTCTTGGAAACACAGCAGTCGCGGCATGGTTTGCCAGATTCACCATCACGTGTGCGCCAGCGGGTACGCTTCCATGAGCGGGTCAATGTGTATAGTAGTGACACCGCATCGGCGGATGGATCACCCTCGCCAACGAGCGAGACACCGCAGCCGCAGGATGAGGTTTTGCGGGGATCGGACCGTGAAGCTGAGTTTTGGGATACTCGGGGGTGCGATGCGGCAGACGCGGGCGTCAAGCTGATTCGTGCTTTGACTGTTGGGAAGGGTGGGGGTGAGGTTAAAGAGTTGAAAAATGCATAGGGGTGGAGTGATTGTTGATACGATCGTACTCCTCGATTTTTTTTTCTAGAGCTATATTACATCTGGATAGCACATTAGAAGGCGTTTTTGCACCAGCCCAGGTGGTTGCAGCTTTAAGCCAGTCATTCCTCTTCAAACGTAAGGTATTCTCTTGAGCCGCGGGTGTAACTGTAAGAGTTGGGTGAGTGAATTCCAAATCCTTGTCACTAGTTGTTTCTATTATTAGGTATGCAGCTCCAAATGAATAATTGCTGCCTATCTGTAGATGGAACTGGGCCATTGATTCCAGTTTGCTGCATTCTCGGAGGCGACTGGACTCCCACAGGAATGATCATCAGATGTCTCCAAAAAAGTCAACGAATAAGTTATTGACCTTCCATCTCCACGAAGCAGTAGGTATACTCTGGACACACTAAAATTAATCTGCGCAAAAACCCGCTTCAGCCCTACAGCCCTACGGGGCCACGCCAAGGCGATCCACCCGCGAACTGGGGCCCAACTGGCCAGTCAACGACAACCGACTCACCCGGTTGCGTCTCTCCCCCATTTTTCCACTTTCCCCCGGGTTCTGCTCCTTTGTCTTTCAAGTCTTTCACTTTCCCGGAACCCTCTTGGTCACGCGTGCGTCGGGTCTTTCCCGAGTAGACTTCGGAGTTTGTCGTTCCGTGCAGCACCATCCAACTCGCCATGGAAGGTGTCGACTCACAGCACACTTGATCCCAAAATGTCCTCTATTCGATCCTTCGCGGTGGCAACGATCATGGAGACACCGGGGGCCTCCTCCGATACCCTCATCGCTCCTCCCTCTCACAAAAACTGGCATTGCCCCTCGAATCAACACACCATGCCTGCACCAGCGGTAGATTCGGAAAGACAACCCGACTCCGACCTCGAGCTAGCAGTGCTCGAATCCATCCCGCCTGTGGTCCCCAAACTCCTCCGTGAAGCGAGTGACCTCACAAGGCAGGGGTCGATAGAAGCAAGCAAAGACACTGTCACACTCGTCCGTCGCCGTGGATGTTTCCATCTTCAGCACCAACGGCAGTTTAGGAACAGTCTGCTCGCCAGCGTTGGGTATCTTGAACTGGCGAACGCGGCCGACTTTGCGGCCAACGTTTGGAACCAGATCCCCGTACCAACATTCGCGGCCGTACTCATGGGCATCGGTGGCACCTGTGCCTTGTGCATGGTCTTCGTGGCGATACAAGATTTTCGATTGAGCATGCGGAATGTCAAGCTACTTCGAGCGGAGCGGGTGCATCTAAAGAGAATCCTACAGTACCACAATAAAGTTGTTCATCAAGTATTAGGATCAAATATGTTTGTGTCATTATTCAAATCATTTTCCGTATATGTGTATTGTTACAAA
>JAXQJV010000026.1:0-46659 GCA_037042255.1 Penicillium sp. PG106-07D | reverse complement strand
TGGTCATTTGTGGGTGATGGAAACCGATTCAGAGTATTTGCAGGAACGGGGGTTGGTGTTTGATTATTTTTTATAAATACACAGAACAAATCGAGATATAGTTTCTGTCCGCACGTAAGACCGCAGTCGAGACTAACCAGTATGATCCTCGCGATCAGCGCAGCCCGTTGGGTCAGATCTTTATCCCCTTAGTCCGTTGCCAAGAGACTGCACCGACGACAACGGAAAACGTGGCAGGGCCCCCAGTTCTGTCCACGGCCCACTACGCAACACGCAACACTAGCCCAATTGGGCTTTCTTTGGATTCAGCTGGGGGTGGGGACTCGGGGGAGGGCTGGAGTCTGGAAGGGAGCATAGTCACGTACACGACAGCATACTTCCGTCTTTTTGTTCTCGCAGTCTCCGGACTAAGGGAGAGCGGATTAGGATATGGTTACTTGATGATCTGATCAGCTATTACTGATAATCAACTAATCAATCTTTCACCATCTAATCAGCCTCAGCGCACCAGCTGCTGCTTCCTGTAGTGGGCGTATCTTCCCAACTGTCAAGGACCCTTCCAAGCTCGAGACTTCAGACCTCAGTTGACTGGGCAGGAATTATTGCACGAAATGCCCCACTAGGAACGGAAACTATCAATGACAAATTGTACAGAGATTGCTCTAAGTTACATAGCACGATATACTAAATGTAGTATATACTCATACTCCTACCAGACCAGTCCAAAATCAATCCCCTCCTGTCCTTTCCGCCCTCTCCTTCAGCTCCTGCTTCCACGTGAGAGAAAGAATGTTAGTGTAACCACCCTCATAGGCACACTGACAGGTTCACGCACTTTCCCGTTTCATCCTCTTCCCCTTGGCCTCGTCACGTCTCGGGCCAGTCAGGTAGACGAACGTTGCTTTGGCCTAGAGAGCATTTTCGAGACTTTGGCACATCTCGATCCTATTTATTTTCTGAAGATTGCCAGTCGGTCGCTTTTTCGACTTTTACTCTATATCTCCGTACTAGACGTACCCTCTACTATGGGAGACTAGGTATCTCTGATGTATTGTCAATCTTGTAGAATGTAGAATCAATGTACAATACACCCCAGTCGATTTCCTCCCTGATGCACGTCGCGATCGCAGATGACTAAACTCCCCCGATAAGTTAACTAACCCCCACTGGAGCTTTCGGGATTAGGAAAATGACGAAGAGGGGGTCTCATATCGCGTAAGGCCAGAAGAAGAGGGGCAGCACACAAGCAATAGGGACCAGGGGGGCCGAAATCATGAATCATGAATCATGGGCACAAGTCCAACAATCCCGGCCAGACCCACAAGACAAGAAAACGAGGTAGGTGAAGTCGATCAATACTATTGTCCGTGTACTCTCTACATTTCTCTCTTGCTGGCTCGGTCAGTACCTCGCACGAATGATGCGCTCCGTACAGCCTTTCTGGGAGTTCAAAAACGTGGCCCAGATTGGTGGGTGGTGGAGATGGCCAGGACCCAGTCGAGGCTGAACGGCAGCCCGAATCCATGCCTGTCAGTGCCTGCCCCATGCGCGTAACGCTCGTTTTGTTCGTTTTATCTGGATTATGTATTTTATCTCGGGTTGTGGAATCATTTAGGGCGAGGTGGCTGCGTAGGGATGAATTACAGTTTGTGTTCCAAGAAGATAATTTATTTTTAAACTGCGCAATTCACAATGCAGAGTGCTGGAGTATGGAGAATGGGAATGTCTTTGACTTCCATAGGCTGAGAGGCAGTTGGGGGTCGAGGAGTGGAATAAATCAGGATGATTTAGCATGATTCATTGCTACGGGAGTTAGTCTAACCGGATGGATTTGGAAATAGGGAATACTGTACGGAGTAATTTGGAATTAATTATTATTCTGGAAAATAAAATAAATATTAATGTTTAATGGAATATTTCGCTGCACCAAGCTTCGACTCGACTGGGCCAGGGTATTAACTACGGACGTGCACGGGTTTGTCATGACGGGGGCTTAGCTCCCACGGTCCAAAGGGCCATATTGTTGCCGACGCCATGCAAGGCCCCAAATGGGCCCAAAGGGAAAATCGACCCAGTCAACTCAACCCAGCTGATCGACGTGGTTAGGAGCCCCATTCTGGAGTAGGGAACTATTATCACCGTCCTCCGTTCCCCGAACCCCGATGCTATATAATCAATCTGAACGCCCCCTCCTCGACTTAATCATCCTGGACCTTCTCTTTGACCTTCTACTTCCACCTATACTCTTACTATATACTTTATATACCGTGATATATCTCTCTCCATTCTTCTACTTCACACTAGTCCTCACCAAACAACACTATAATATACACCACCACTGCTACGGCTACTGCCGCCACAATGCATCGATCATCTAGTCACACCAACAGCAGCGCTTTCAGTCCCAACGCAAACCCCAACGAGGACTGGACCAAGATTTCCGATCTTGCAGAGCGCCGACGTATCCAAAACCGCATCGCGCAACGAAACTATCGTAAGCCTCCTCCGCCCGCTACACTAACCACTCTATTTCCTTCTCCTAACCACACACACAGGCAAGAAGCTGAAGCGAAGACTGGAAGACTTGGAACGACGAGCAGCATCTTCCGCCTCTCCAGAAGCCTCACACGCCGAGCCCGTTGCCCCATCCAAAGCTCCATCTAACAAGTCTCGCCCTAAACAATCGCGAGCCAGCAAACCCACCGACAACAAACCACACCCAGTCCACGCCGCGGCCCCCGAGCGCCCAGCTTCATATGATTATTACACCACCACACAAGATGAGCGCGGCATGTTTGGACAACAATGTACCCGTCAACTATCCGCCTCGCCGCCCCCAGTCTTCTCCTACCCACCACTCCCCCCCTACGACACCTATCGCCCCAGTTACGGGCAAATGCCAGTCTATCACGCCGTCCCCAGCTCCTACAGCGACATGTCATTCGCGGACTACGGCGAGCCAGTCCCCAGCGTGGTGCCGATGGTGAACGCCCCGGGCATCGGCCGCAAGCCCTACGACGAGGACATGATGAGTCCGTTCAGCATGAGCTACGCCTCGATGGCAGGCATCGACCTCGTGCCGCAGCATCACGCAGAACCCAGTCTTCCGGTACATTTCCCTCGCTAGTCGAAATCTCGACTGCAAGCACCTTTCTCTTCTTCCTCCTTTCCCATGGATCTTGGAACATGCGATTTCTCCGACCCGGACAACGAGAAAGCTAATGTCTTCTGTTGTTTCTGCACGCAGGTGCCCTCGCTTTCTTACGGCTATTCATCACACGGGTCTGCCTCAAGTCATGAACATGACCACCGTGCGGCTTCGACGTCGACGGCTTCGCCCGAGGCCTCGATCTTTACGTTTCCCTTGACGCCCGAGTCGCCCCCATGCTCCCCGCGCTCGATGCCAGGCTTGTTTGAGTACGATCTGCGGCAATGAGCTATTTGCCAAACGCAAAATGCAAGCTCCAAAATGCCAAAATGACTGCCTGGCCTTGCACTAAGCCTTTCCCTCCTCCAACTACCATTTCGGGAATGGGGGAGGGAGCGACGCGTACAACGGCCTGCCCCAGCCGGTAGTTCCGCCGTGCTGGGTCAGACCCTCCCAGTGGCAGTAGTACCCTTACTACCAGCACGTGCGGGATTAAGCTGTCCTCTTGAAGAAACATTTATGACTCTCCATTCATTGATGATCATTACTATCTTCTCTTTATTATGTTTCTGGCCCTCGTTCTCCACTTTGTTCGACTTTTTTTATTATCATTTTTCCTCCTTATTATTTTTATACTGGGGTTTTTCTTTTCTTTATTATGACCCTGCCTTGCGGGGCCGTGACGAGCGAGCATCCTCTTGGCGTTTATGAGTATTGACTGCCTCTCTGGTATCATGGAGCGTGTACGGGTACACGGGTTATACAACGAGCTCTGGTGTTCAGAGTGGGAATCGGAAATGAGAAATGAGAACTTTGTTTCTTCATCTTCTTGTCTTGTCTTTTGGGAGCGGACGATCTATTACGATTGATAACGGAATGGAACTTAGAGATTACAGGAGCAAATGCCACACTTTTAGCTCTTTCATTCAGCCTTCCAAGGTTTGATTCAAGTGATTAAGTTCTTATCTACCAGACCTCGATTACGACCTTCCCGACGCTGTACGGAGTCCTCCGTTCTGCATCGACTTTTAAGTTACAGAGACTACAGTACGACTGTACGGACCTCCGAGCAATACTCGTATTGACCAGTCGTGCGTAGCTATTAATATTGACATGAGACATTCGAGTGAATTTCCACCACCGTTAGCTCGCTGCCTTAGGGCCACTGGGCCAGACTCATAATAACCTTTCGATCGGCGGCGGCGATTGGCTCTATCGTGGGGATGGGAATCTGCGCTTGGCCCCCATCGCTGCGGGATTTTAGGCCTCCAAAGCTCCTACTGAACTTGCTGTATGGTACTGCACATGCCTTGTTTTGGAGTGAGTACCAGAACAGTTCAATATTTCGTTAATGTAGTTGACTACCACCCGAGTGCCTTCTACGTTTGAGTTCCTTTCTTCTACGAAGAAACCTTCAGCCAGCCCGACCAGAATTAACCGTGGTTCTCCACAAACCCCCTCTTCCCCCCGGGAGCCCGGATGGACCGCAGTGCGAAGGAAGGCCCTTAGGGGGGTGGGGTGGCTAGAAGTGGAGCGCCGAATCCCGACGGATTGGGGAGTGTACATGTACAACATGCCGGATTGGGGATATGGGAACTCCATACTGTACAATAGTAAGTTTAACCAACAATACCTACTTTTGGTCACGTTGGGTGTGGTAGGCGGACTGTCTCAACAATGCTGAAACATCAGCGGTTACCCAGTTAGGTATGCAGATCGGTAGGAGACTGAGTTCTTCAGCCTTCTTTCACAGGGGTTGTTGGTAAGCCTCAAGGTTGTTTGAATTTGAGAGATTGCTTTGATTCTCAGCCCCATCTTACAACCTTACTAACCCTTCTGCGTATTTGTATTTGGTATTTGGTACCCATCTATCACCACCTGCGTAATAGACTCGAACCATGCCATGCCAATTGGCACTCGATCTTCCATACACCCTTGTTGCAACTTGTCTCATCTCGGTACAACCATGTGGCCGACCGGAAACTACACCCAGACCACTGGGTTTTCGAGGGGGGGAGGATCGCTGCAGATAATGGAATCGCAAGTGTCTGAAGACCCATCCAGAAACTTACTACTTGATGAATTGATGGTTCAGATGGGAACTGTTGCCTATGAGGCGTCCAGGCTGTGACCTCAATTTGAAATTCCAGTTTGCAGTTAGCTAGTTTTGGGTTTGAGCCAACATGAGCCACGAGCATCACACGTGCTCGGTATCCGCAGCCTTCCGCCAAAAACACCGTTGGCGTTTCACGGGTATCCTGGAGGTTGGATCGCCTCCTTCCAAATAATGAACACTCACAGCTAAGAGCCAACAGTAATCGGAGTTTATTTTCAGTTTCTCCGGAGGGAAAATGGATCTATCTCCAGTTGCTCCACAATAGCGGGATGTTAATCATGATTTTTAATGAGACAGATTAACTTCTCGGCCCCAATTTTCCGCTAAAGGCCGAAAGCCGAATCCAAGAACTGCACTACACTGGGCTAATGATGCAATTGCAGTGAAAGTCTTGGAGGGGTCTCATCCATACAGTACAGAGTACAGACTACTACGTAGTACATACTGGGGCAAAGGGCTGAACCGAATCCGACCTGACAATGACATGTGGAGTTGAAACTTGACACTGACAGTAACTACTAACAACGTGCTGCTGCTGCGCCCCCGAAGCTGCAGCGGCCTGGGCAACTAGTCCAGGCATAGTTAGCTCTGCGAGCCCGCAGTCTACCCGCAGCCCGGCTAGCCCAGATTCGTGCGCCATGCCTGTGACCGTTGTGGTTAGCTGCCGCAGACTCGCAGAGGGGCACCTCAAAGGTAAACCCTGCAAGCCCCCAAACACTCTTCCACGCACCCACCAACCACCGTCTCAACCGACCGCCGCAAAACACTCGGATTGGCAATGTTCCGACGAGCTAATTGTCCCTCCGTGCCGGAACAAGAGCCGCCTCGAAAGGGCGAATGATAATGCAACTGCACGCTGGGACAAATGCCACGAGGAACGGAACACTAGGGAGTAGGTACTAGGCACTAGGCACTTGGCACTAGGCACCGGACTGTTGGGTTCGGGAATAAGAAGAGCATGGGTTCGACGGGTCGAGTTAGAGACCGGCTTTTGGCGCCGTTGGGAGATGCGGCCCAGTATTTCGTACTTCGTGCAGCGCAGCACTACGGAGTCATGGCCTAGTTGCGGCCCAGCCGTGTTATCGCAAGTCTACCTGTAAACTTCAAGGCTACTTCATTGGTTTATTCATCAGACCTAAATTCGGCACCTTGATAGATGTCCCATGAAAGTTCACAGCTACCTAGGATCTACCCCCATTTTTTTCCTGCTTTACTCACGGTAATCGTAGGTACCGTTTGTCGGAAACACTCCGCCGAAATTTCGGCCGTGGAGCGGGATCCCAACAAGGTTTAGGCTCAGTCGAAGGGCTGAAAATGCCATGGGACCTGTCCATCGCATCCAGCTGCTTGGGACTGCAAGTGTTCCTTCCATAGGCTGCTTCGCCAGACTTCTTCGACGTTCGTAGGACCAGCGCTCGCCGCCCAGCGGAAACGGACTCACGCTACTGTAGCTACAGCCCGAGTTGGAGCCGGCCGAGCCCGGCGATAGCGTCCAGCTAACGGATATACTCCGTGGTCGTTTACAACTTTCCCACACCCTGAGAATCGAGACGAGACAGAGCGGAACTAAATTCACGTGATTTGCAGGGGTGTGGCTAAAGGGCAAAACGCAGTCCTTCATTCGCCTACACGTTTGAGAGAGAAACCCCATTTTCCTATCCGAGTTGGTCTGCATGCTTTGCTCTTATCAGGGCCGCCCCCACTCAGTAGCAGCCTAGCAGGGCCGATCTAGCTATTTTGAGTTTCGGCCGTCGCTTGCGAGAACCTTTTCCACATGTTTCCAGCCTTTCAGGTCGCTCCATACGCGAGCGTTGACCAGTGAAAGGGCCGGATGGAGTTTGGAGTCTGGACTCTGCAGGTCTACAGGTCTGCAGCATCGGTTGGTTGTACTTGCTCAACCTTATCACCTTCGAACGGAGATGGTAACACGGTTACTTGTACCGAGAAGTTGGTTTTAAATAGTTCGTTATCATTGAGTTCCTCTGGCCAGGGCAATAGGCGAATATTTTGCGTGTTGAAACTTGAAGGCACGCTGCTTTCAAGGACGAATGTACCTACCTCATTGCTTCGTTTGTACATAGGCAAGAACTGAACGTGCAGAAATCATAAACAAATTCTGGCCCCAACAGTATCCGATCCACCCAATTGTAGTTCCTCAATCAATTCCATCGGCACGGTGTGGCTTTTCTACCTTGAATGACAGATCCATGGTCAATAGAATCTGCAGCCATGCAGATCCACTGGCATTCGATAGGTATGAACCAAAAAACATCCTTCGGGCCAGCGTTTCCAGGTACATTATTCAAATAACGACCTTAGAAAGTACCAAAATATGGCGGGGCAAAAGTAGCCAGTATATCAACCGCGCAAACCGTCGCTTCGCAACCTTAAGAGCTCATCAAGCTAAGGAATGGAGGAACAGACCACGACTCTACGAGTGTTGAATGGGGCCAAAGCTAAGAGTGATTGTGGATATCCTGCGATTTGCCCGCCATTAATATTCTTCGATCAGATTAGACCAGTGGCGAGATTGCAGCACGACTTCTTGATTCCTGAGTCAATCTCAGTTGCCCCACCATGGCACACATGATTCATGATCATGATTCAGGAGATACCTAGTGATCCCCGTTTGATCAGTCAAAAGGGGCACTACTACATAGATACGGCAAGTAGTGATGGAGAGAATATACATTACATACCACATCTGGACACTCAGCCGTTAACCCCATGGCAGCTCTCTGGAACCAACTAGGACTCATTATGCGGGCAAAGGCACATTCGCACGTTTAGCACCGAGTTCCGTGCCACGTTTCTGCAAGAGCCTTGCAAAGCCAGCCTAGAAAAAAGGAATTGTGGTTGGTTAATTCGGCCCCTCGTCCAAATGCCTTCGACCCCCACAATTTCACTTTCAATGGTGTCAATCTCTACTTTATGAGGAGTAGTTGTTTCAAGCGACGGCACTAGCCGCATTCAAGGCCTAGAAGCCTAGAAGGTGACCAAAACACATAGAGTTTAGCTGGAGACCCCAATTCTTCTGTTCTTGCTTTTTTTGGCCGCCCGGAAACTTGCCGAAATGTTGTGATTCTGGCGTACGCTAGTGGAGTCGATTGGCATTTCATTATTATCCGATTGCCTATAACATCGCACTTCTTACTCCTTATTGGTAAAGATCGCTGTTGTGGTGATAGATTAGCTTGATCTACTTTTGACAAGATACTTGGCAGTTAGCGTAGTACGTAGTAGACCCGCTATATGTTAGTGATTCAGTGTTGGGTGCCGTTTTCGCCCCTTTACGAATTGTAAACGACACGGCAGAGCCCCATCTCTCGTGGCACTAAATTCTCCTGTAGAGGCAGCGAGGCACACTGACTCGTGCAGAGAGGCAAGATGATTTCAATCGAACAGCCTTTGTATCAACCAATCACTCCCCCATCCCCTTCGCAACTCCTGTACCAAGTCCAAAAGGAGGAGGAGATCAAGAAAGGGACGGTGGACCACAGCCAAGGCCAGGCCTAGACGAAAATAGCCCCAGAGTCAAAGCGCGCGCTCTGACAATCGTCCCCACCCTAGCTATACGACACGGCTATACGACCAAGAATGTATACGCTGTTCTTCGTGTGTGGTTAGCTAGTGATTGTTATGATCTGCATTCACCACGCCGCGGTCCATGTGACTCGCTGCTAGTTACACCGACCTGCTGAGCAATTCGATTATATAGTATCAATTATCATTTAAACCAATTAGATAGCGCGTGGGCGGGTGGGTGCCTATATCTCTAAGCGCCGGGGTTCTAGTCTACTATAGTATGCCATGTCCGCCTCCACGGGGGAGCTCCCGAGCTTTGCAAGGCTTCTACTGCAAGTCACCGAAGACCGTTGATTGACAAGGGAAATCAACACGGCTAGTTTATCATGATTGGTAAGCCGATTGAAACTGAGGGATCAATTGTAACTAAGGTTGCCATGGACGTGATTTGTAATACGGGATATTAACAATGAATGTTGTCGGGATGTGTGTTGAGACAAAACAACATGATTAGCAATATATCACCGACTAGTCAAGCAAGCAAGTGGATGATGACCAATATTCGCAGTTACCAGAGCTCCGTCCGAACCCTGACAAGGATTGCAACTACTGTACATCATACGGAGTGGACTGGGCAGCAATACCCTGGTCCCTGGGTCTGGGCTTGCCAAAGGCAACGAAATACCCATTCTGGGAGCGGGAGCTGTACGAAGTATCTACTCCCGTCCGTCCCTTCCTTTCAAAAATTTCCAATAAATGTACCGTCTCTCGTGGCAGGTAGGACGAAAGTATACCGGTGGATGGCGTCGCTTTGCATCGGCGTCGCCGATGGTGTGGGACAGCCCTGTGACGGCATAGCAGGGCATGTGAGACGAACAGCCCACCTGGCGGCTCTGGGAGGTGCGGGCTTGACTTGGTTTAGGCTGGTTGAGGATGTTGGATGGCACTTTCTGGCGAATCGGGTCCAGGAATGCTGCTATGACTAGGGTATAGTTTGGTGACTATGGTCAGGGATTCAGCTCAGCAATCACCTACTCTTCTGGCTTAGATGCATACAAGCTTGGATATTTGAGATGGAAGAGATTTACCAGTTGATTTTCTAATTAGATCGCCATGGAGCATGATTGCTTGTTCAGGCGACCATTTTAAACAAGACCGGGGCTGGACAACGTGGCAGATGCCTGGATCTATCCTGCTGCCTCGTGCTACCACGACACGAATGCCAACAAAGACGGCAGGCGACAGCGTATACCACTGGCAGCAGGTTGGCTATGACTGGATTGATGATTCGGGCTACCACGTTACATTCCAGCGGGCCCATAGACTGGCGGGTCGGCGATATGGTCTAGCTTTCTCCATAGAGTCCAGAGTTGGGAGCCTGTGGGAAGGGCTTTTCTTTTACACGACTGGCGGCTGTCATCGGTGCCACATCTCTGGGATATTTTGGAACAATGCTGGATTGTAAATGGCCCACCTCAGGAAGCCTCTGAATCCGGCGTCCTCATACTCGACCTTTTATCAGATGCATGACGTCTAGCCTGGGGATAGGTGGCTGTCTGGGAAAAGTACCAGGAAGACAAGTCATCGTATGTGATCTTCAAGTCTAGGTAGCATTGAAAGGGGATCAGTCAAAATCAACCGTCCTGTTCAAATTTCAAACAGTTAGGATCGCCTATCAATCCTACAAGTTTCCTGGAAGGTCGAAAGGAAAAGACAACGACATAGCCTTAGTGGAAACCTCATGTTGGATCAAAAGCCCACGTATACATCTAGCACAATAGTGACAGTCATTTGAGATCAGAGAGTGGCATACAAAACCCACATAAACCTCTGCTCAAGACAATGGCCAGGGACTCAAAATCTCGAAGCAAGATACAGACAAAATCTCTAAGACCAAAGACTACGGGCGAGGGAAAAAAAATATCCCATTTGGACAAAAGAATAAAATGAAACAATAAACGCATCGTCTGTCATCATCATCATCAATCCGCAACCGCTTTCCACATCATGACCTAGGTACCCTTGCACTCGGCCACGACCACTGTAATAAACAAGACACCAGCTGGAGAGAACAGAACACCCGGATGAAAAAGATCACTGTAGATGAGAAAAGCCGCTCATAAATTCAGTCCACTCCAGCTCGCAGCTCGCAGCTCGACTTGCACAGCACCACCCGCCACTCCTTAACCTAACCAATCTCCAAACTCTGCACACTCATCTGGTCCGAAGGAGCCGTCTGGCTGGGTACTTGTCGTCGTCGGCGCATGGGCGCCTTTTTCCGATTCGCAATTGCCGCTTCTTGTGATAGTTCAGCATTCATCTCGGTATCGCCATCATTGTCAGCCTCACGTTCGCGTGCTTCGTTTTCCCGTGCTTCTTCCTCACGGTCTGCGGCACTCAATTCGTAGTTGCGCACTTCGTCCACCTCGTAGATATCCCTAGGCTTCATCCGCAACCACTTCATGCGCGGGCCGACCCGTGAGACCTCGGATACCTTGAATCCGTAGATCTTCGGGTCGTAGATCTTGCCGCGTCCAAGACCGGGACAGAAATTAGATGTGTGCATGCCGTTGATCTCGATGGGCTGATCTTCCGGTGTGGGTGGTTCGTCTGGCATTTGAGGAGGGGGGGAGCGGGTGACCACCGTAGGCTGGGCTCGAGCTGCTGCGGATAGCGAACTATGGACGCTGAGGTCTGGGAAGGTCATGAAGAAGAGGCATCCGAAAGTTGTACCGAAGAACGCGCCGTCCACTGAGTGGAAGCGACTATTGGGAGGGGTGTAGATGTCCATGCAGCCAGGGCAGAAGAGCTTGACCGTTTCTTGGCCAGGGGTATCAGATCGGCCGACAGGCAGGACCTTGCAACCACCGCAGTTGACACGGGGACAGACGCCAAAATGCTGCATCTCGTATTTTTCAAGCATTTGTTGGATACCCGGGCGCGAGGTGATGTATCGCTGGTGAATTAGTCCGTAAAGCAGCTCCGCGGAGCTCTCGATAACGCTCAAATCACTCGCCACGCGAGCGTGTCGGCGGTCGCCTGCCCTCCGGTAACCGAGCGGTCGCTCATCACCCAGAACCTCATCGTCATCTTCTTCCTCCTCCTCTTCCTCTTCTTCCTCCTCGTCGTCCTCGGGCTCCACGTCGAGGATCATCTCCAGCGCCTCCTTGTACATGGGCACCTGCGACTGCAACCCGGTGAGGTTGAAGTCGTCCTCGATAAAGTCCTCCGACACCTCCGCAAAGAACTCATGTCCCATCAGCGAGCAGAACGAGGAGATCCATGACTCCGGCGCGCCCTCTGACGACGACATATCGAACGAGGCAGACACGGACGAGGAAAGGGTTGATTCAGACAGTTGACTCAGATCCAGCCTATCCAGGCCGTCGGCCAACGCCGAACCAGTCTCTCTCGACACGTTGCCGAGATTGTTGATGGACAGGCGGAAGAAAAGTGGCGACGACGAAGTGGCCTCGTCGAGCGAAAATATGAGGGGTTGGGAACGGCGAGGGGGGAAGCTGCCTACGTGGGAATAGCGGGGAGCAGCTTCGTTGGAAGGGATTGAAGTGCCGGGCGCGGTGAATTGACGAAATCGCCAATGGGAATTGGATGTCGTAGCTTGGGCTAATGAGAGGAGGTGATGCTGCTGTTTAGGTGGGGAAGCTAGACGGTCATGGCAATTTGCGGGAGGGGTGAGGTTGTGCGATCAAAGTCGAGAACACCTGCTGGTCAGTCTGGCCCCACAAGCCGCTTGTCAGTTTCCATCAACTCGGACGGTCTTGAATATGGGCACGAAGGGAGCTCACCAAGGGTGAGATCAGCAAAGTCAACAAGAAGCTCGGGTTGGCTCAGCAGTGTTACTTTCGGTCTCGGTGCCGCTTGTAGATTTCCGAAAGCGAGCCCAGGCAAGGCTCCGTTCGGGTCCGCGGGGGAAGTGAGATGTTCCGTGCAGGTGCTGACCCTTCTTGCGAGGCGATTTGAAGTCAACCTTGCCGCTATCGATGAGGTGAGGTTTCCGCGAGGTGGTGAAAAGGTGGCGGGGAGATAATCAGAGCCAACAAGCCTGGCGTGCTGGAGTCACGTGAAATCCACATCCATATAGTCAAAAGTGTGGCGTGCATTCAGACATAAGACACCCATTGCTATGATTTCTTGTAGCACCTGTGGTGGAGTTCCAGAAGCTGACTTGATCAGAGTTGGTTAACTGTTGATCATCAATGGCTAGACTGGTGGTTGTTGTGATTGGCCGGGCAATTCAAACAGTAGGGGACTTGGAGACTTGGAACCTTACCTGGTGTCCTGGCCCAGCAAATGACACTTGACTAGTCAAAGCCTTACGTACTGTCTGACTGACACAAATGAAGTAATGGTGATCGGCATCAAGCTCACTAAATGGCCCACCGAGTTCCAGCACCTTATCTCGTCAGGGAGAAAAGTGTGGATCGGGTCAAATCACAAATGCCAAAGGCACAGAGAGATCGGGCCCTGGACTAGCCTGGGCATTGTAGATCCCTCTGTCCGGAAGATTCTGTCTCGGTCTCTGTCCAACGCTAGGTCGCAAAGCGCTTCACAACCTAATTAGAGGCGTTAATATAATAAAGAAGAGGAGGAATAAGCATTAGAACGGGTTTAGACTTTCCTAGAAGACACCGAATCTTTCGAGAGGATTAAGAGTATATTCTACGTAGCTCTACTACTAGTATACACACCTTCTCCTACCCACATCTGTATTCTGCTTTGTCCCTCTCCCATCAAGAATCATCATGGCACCCACCACGAAATCGAGTGACTTCGATGCTCGTTTCCTCGATTGCTTGGTAGGTACCAAAGTCTCTACGTTTGACGACATCGATCATCAAGGGCCATCCGCCGTCCTTTCCGCTCCTGGCTCGCCGCTCCTGAGGTTCTGCTCTACATGGGTCATCACTAGAAAGCTCTCCGAGAGAGCAGCCTACCTCACATGGGAACTAGTCGAGAAGGACACGGGGACGCCCAAGACAGTTGGTGTATTCCCATACCACCTAGAGGAGAGTCCGGCACAGTTGGCCTTCATGGGAATCTATTATCAGATCCGTATCACTGGGACTGAGTGGACAGATCCGGACACACGATCCCAGCAAGCCTGCTCAGATTCTCAAGAGACACTTGGTGAACAAGAAGCGTTTAAGCTATTAATGTGTCAAAGCTGCACCTCCGTTCCACGTTTCCTTGGCTGGGACGAAAAGAAACAAGGCCAACGCGATCTTGTACCTGGTGGCTACATTAAGTATCTCGTATGGAAAAAGGTCCCTGGAGAGTCCCTTACACAGGATTTTTTTTGGAGCCTAGATCGCCGTACACGTGATGATATTCGCGCTAAGTTTCGCATTGCTTTCGAGTTTGGAAGTTTTAGCCATTAGGAACCCAGAAAAGCTGATAGAACAAATGCTGATAAAATTACTAGTGAGATTCTACACTGCCATGTGGTGCCATCGATGTCAAAAATGTCTAAGATTATCTATGATCAGTCCACGGGTAATGTGTACGTTAAGTGAAAGGTTCTATATATACCGGGAAGATGTACTAATAGTATTCACTGTTCAGTAGGATTTTAGGTTTTCGAATGGGATGGCCGATCCTAGATGATGATTTCGAATGGCCAGAGACTTGGTATGTCTCATACTGACTCGCTAAGCCACGGAAAGAAGATTTCTTGAGCTGGCCGGATCACCTGGAGAACTGGGAGTATTGAATTTCAACGTAGCGGGTTACGGATGGTCAGTCTTGAGGGAAAGTTACTGAATAAATATGGTCTGAGCTACTTCTGTTAATCCAAATAAGCCTACCATGGATAATGTTATACCTGGGAATTACTAAATTGACCCCCCTCTGCATATTTTGACACCCCTTCTGCCTGAAATCCCCTACCTAGTATCCTCTTTCTAATACTACGTCAATATTCTACTACTTTAGTTCTTATAGTTAAGTATTCTTCTTTAAGTATAAAGGCTATGTATCCTTGAATGATATAGATTACACTGAATAAGTAGACGAGTAAACGTAGTGAAGGGTGACTAAGGCTGTTAGGAATCAGGTTTACTATCTCATATTGCCGATTATATCTATCTTGATGGGTGGTTTTCTGAAATTCAGGCATTGGAAGGTATCTTTAGATCTTCCTAGGCAGGAGGGGGGTCAAAATATGCAGGAGGGCCAATTTAATATTCTCTAAAGTTAACTAGCTAGGCGCCGTAGAGTATAAGAGAGTTTCCTGGATAAAAAGAAACACTACCTGAAAGAAGAAATATTGTTCCAGCCCCAGCAGAAGTGATGGTGCAGGCTCATTCGATGTGAGCAGTGATCACGTCGACACCATTCCTGGCCTAGATTCATCTGGGCGTGCACCGAGAAGGGTTCCCTCGTCACGCCAAACTTGATTATGCAACCTACGCATAGGTAAACCATACAAGAACTCAACAGAAGAATGATACGTGGAGACTTCAACATTCACTAATCAAAACAAATCGCGAATCACCCGCGAAAACTCTTCCTCACCCCCCAAAATCCCCGACAATCCTTCCCCCGTATTTTGAATCTCCCCATCCGCACCAACAAACCCATTTATACCATCAGGCCCACTACTACCAGGCATAAAGTTACCAAAAGCGCCCACGGCCTCAAACAGATTCGTCAGCTCATGGCTCATCTGGAAACCATTCAGAGGACTATTTCCCAGCTCATTTGCCCCATTCATCGGCCCGTACATAGAGAGGTCCTCGATAGAATGTCCCGCGAGGCCGGCCATGGCCACCGCTGCGGTGGAGTGGGGGTCGTTCCCGTCGGAGCCGAATGGACGAGCGAGGACGCCGAGCTTCTCGCCGATTTTTCGGAGGCCTTTGATTGTTTTCCAGAGTCTTTTGGAGACGTAGGACTTTGTGCTGAATCCGTTGATCAGGTCCAGTGCCATGTAGAATTCATCGCGGACTTGCCGGTTGAAGTCATTGGGTGCGTGACACACGGCGAGGAATAGCACTGCCAATGCTGCAACGAGGAAATAGTTGAAAGTGATCTGTTGCGTGCGGTAGATATCGGACATTTGGTTGAGTCGAGTCAAGACTCGGACGGTGTCTTTGGCAACATCTACCACTGTCTGCGCATGGCCGCGATCCTCCATGATGCTTGTTGAGGAATGAAGGACTGGGCGGTAGATCAGAATCCGTAGCTGATTCATGCGTAGATACAGTAGGACTCGGAGGCGTCTCATCCCGCGGCTTGCAGTCTCGCCTGTCTTGGGAGATTCCACGGGATAGAATTTGAGTTCGTCCGGCACTTGTTTGTACCACTGCAGGACCTGGTAGTCCAAGTATCCGATCTCATCACGCCGAATGTCTGTCGTGCCTTCTGAGCCGAGACCTGAGTACCAGATTTTTGAGCTGATGCGATTATATGATATCATACACCGTAGATAGGGTAGAGACGAGTCCTGCAACAAATTCTGATTAGCCAATGGCAAAAGTTTGAGTGGTTGTGCGTTTAGACATACTGGCTCTGGTAAGTTCGGGTCAATGTCCTCGTCTTGGATGACAAACGGCAGCCCTGTGCCCAAGCTCCATCGCCGATCCAAGCTATAGACAGTCCAGAAGAGTCGCGTGATCCCAGTCCACTGATCCTCGTTCGGGAAGGATTTCATCAAAGCGTCCCGTCGATGCAGACCCATTTCCAAGCACATGCGGGCAGCGAGACCGATCAGACGGTAGGCCATGGCATCGTCGTCTGTATGGAAGTGATATGTTGCCTAAAGTACAAAGATTAGCTTTTCTCGGCCAACGAACATATGTGTATGGGCTGTTTTTCGTACCACAATGGCAAACAGCTGAATGTTCTTGATATCATGCGGCTCCCACAGTTTTGATTCAATAACCGGTTTGACAGACAGATACAGACGTTGACCGAGCTCACTCTGACCCCCTGCCTCCACGACCAGCGTGGTTGCGAGAATTAGCTTCAGAATGACCGTGCTATCATCATGAAGACCGTCAGCGCCGGGGAGACCTCGCTGCGCAAATCCAGTGCGCGTGGCGGCTTCCATGAATGTGTAAAGTAAATTAGCTTGCGCGGTGACTGTGGTGATATCCACAACCGGGTACATAATCCCGATCTCTTCCTCGTAAACTTTGCATAGCCGGACAGCCTCGTCACGCCGAATGGACCAAATTGGATCCTTTGTTGGGTGTACAGTCGGGACGAGTTGACCCATGTGGGGTGGCGGGGAACCGATCGGTGTGACGTGCGCCGTTGTCAAGTCATCGGCGATGCCATCCTCGGCCGGATTAATGCCCATGCTCTGGAGACTAGTCTTGGCGACATCAAAATTGAAAGCTGAGCTGGTGGGACCGTGAAACCGCGGATGCCGAGATCGTGCCTTTGGCATGCTACCGGGCATGGGAGTGAAGACAGACTGGGAGCCATCGCGTGAGAGATGGTCGAAAGGTGGAGACTCAAAGGCAGGTTTCTGCGCCTTGAGTTCATTGAGGTTCGTAAAAAGGCTATTGACTTGTTCCTGGAGAGTGGTTATTTGCGAGGTCAACGACCGAAATTCGCTATCGTGGAGAGTTAGCCCGGATATCGTAGAGGCGGCCATTTTGAAATTTTCGACACCCACTCCGATTCTTTAAAGTTATTGTTGCAGCAATTTGGCGCATATCGGCCTAATATCAATGTTCAACATTAGCGCCACAAGTTCCGACATCGAGCTACTCGACCTGTACTGGCCATTGCCGAGCCGCTATGAAGCAGGCGGGGATTGAAAAGGCGAATGAGGGCTCATACACTCCAGATTAAGATGGCCGCATCGCTGGCATGGGACTTGCCCGTTGCACTTGATCTTGCGGCGTTTGCACTCATTACTACATAAAAAGACGGATGTTAGCTCCGCTGCGCATGTGGATTCTGAGTTCCGGCCGAAAAGAGGAGATAGCGGGAAGCCCCCAAATATGACCTCAGACGCCAGCGCATGTACAAGACAGAGTGCTGCTAGCCAGTGGCAGTCCTCAGGAGCTAAAAGGGGCCTCCGCTTCGGGGAAACATCAGACGAAATCAGGCCATTCGGATCATACCATGCGATGGAGATGTAGCGATTCCGCTTTGCGCGCGTGTGCGTTCCGTTGCTTTGTTCCGCCTTCCTCTTGGCCGTATCGACGGCGGACGAGGCCTCCTGGTCGCCAGCCCCGGACTGCGGCGGGCTCGTTTGGACCTGAGGTGATTCCGAATCCATGACACCCGATAATTCAAGTCACCGGAGGTGAGAACTGAGGAGAGCTGGAGAGAAATGGCGGCGACCGAGTGCGGAGAAATTCCTCGCGGGGTTTCCCGTTTCCCCAGATTTGTGGCTGACTCATCACATTTTCTGAGAAGTCATTGGCTTGGGGGAAAGCGCAGGGGGAGGAATAACTGCGGAGTATTAATGCTGTACCTAAACCAAGACTGTGATGGGTATCAAAAATTGAGAGAAAGGAATGGAGGAGGCTATGGAACCTAGGTGTTGGAGTGGAACTACAGAAGTATGAAATTGCTGGGTCGACCTCGAAAATCATTGATTCACTGTGCCTTGCATGCAAGCCATGCAGCCAGGTGGGCTCAACCTTACCTCGTATCGAATCCGTCTACGCCAAGCTAATAAGGTAAAATAAGGTTGTGATAGGAGATTTATTAATTGATCAAGCTACTATGACGATCAAAACATGGACATGTCATGCAAGATTCTCAAAAAACCAAGTATGTGAGAAAAAGAGCATAGTTAATCCCACTCAACGTAGGAAGCCCGCCTTGGAGAGAACCCACTCCTTCCCCGCCACCAAGGCCTGCAGCACCTGGCTACGTTGGTGCGGATTCTTCCGCAACCAAGCCAGTAGCAATAGAGTCCCGAAGATGGTCGAGAGGCGCACAGCGTTGCGAACTCCCTGTAAAATTGCACCCTTCCGAGTCCACTTCGCAGTCCAGTCACTCCAGTAAGGGAATGTGCACCGGTACCAGTAGTGAATTTGAGACCATCTACATGAAACCAAGTTAGTATAGTGTGCACACTATCAGTAATAGTGCTAGCGAAGAACTTACGGATAGGTTGAAGAGTTCCATCCATCAGCGGTGATATACCAACTGGTGCAAACACCGCGACGGAAGACCGTCTTCTGCAGTTGGTCCTGCACATTCTTCGTCCACGCCAGCTCGGCCTCTTCCTTGACCTCGTAGGAGCTTACCTGGCCGTTCAGGATTGGCCTAATGAATCGCAGGGAGTAATTGACCGCGTTCTCAGTCGCAAAGATGACGCTTGTATGGCCGGTGGCTGTGTTTGGACCGAAGAGCATGAAGAAGTTCGGGAAATGGTCCATTGCAATACCCAGATAAGCCTGGGCCCCTCCACGTTCTGCCCAAAGATCCTCCATCTTCCTGTTGCCCTTTCCGATGACCTTCAACGGGTGCAGCCACTGGTTAGTCTCGAAGCCGTTGCCCAACAAGATCACATCGGCGGGGATTTCTCGCGCTTCATCATCGGGGTTACTGCCGGGGGGATAGAGATGGCCTGGACCAATTGTCACACTTCGCGGATTGACACGAGCTAGAGGCTGCGTTGTCAGTGTGACTTTAGGCGAGTTCAGGCTGCGGTACCAAGTACCATCAATGACACGACGCTTGCATCCAAGGGGGTAGTTCGGGGTGAGAATTTCATGATATTCCTTCGGGGCCAGCTTGCGCATATGATCCAGGAATTCTTTTTCCATCTTTGGCCGCATCATACGTCCATAGGCTGTATCAGTGAACATGGCGAGGAAGTTGTGTTCACACATGAAGAACAGACTGTTGCGGAGGAAGCGTGCCAGCCCTGGGATATGTGTCATCAGAGAGGGCATCCACTTCTCCCAATGGACAAGGAGATGTGGTGGCAACATATCTGGCTGTACCCAGGGAGGAGTACGCATCAGCTGGGTGATGGAGCGAACATTGGCCTCCGGCTTGGCCAATTCGGGGACCACTTGGGCGGCACTGCAGCCTGCGCCGAACATGATCACATCCTTGTTCTGCAGGTCGACTTCGCTATCCCATCGAGCTGTGTGCACAATTTCTCCTTCAAAATCTTCGATACCGGGGATATCCTTGGGCCAGGTCTTTGGTTCGACTAGTCCACCCACGCCACTGACGACAATCTTGGCCCGTACTATCTCGTTCTTGACATAGACGCTGTGCACGCCCTCGTGGATGACAAGCTGTTCTCGCTCGTATGAAGAGAGATCACCGGTTCCAGGAACCAAGTACGAAAGTAGAACCTCCCACTCTTCATCCTCTTCGATCCAGCGCAGCTCGCGGACTTCAGTGTGAAATTGGATCTTGTCGACGATCTCATACTTCTCGCACACATCCGCGAGATATTGTGCAATCTCTGGCCCCGAGGGATGTAAAGTCGACCAGTTCTTTTTTGTTGCAAATGAGAATGAATAGAACAAAGCAGGACTGGTTGGTCTCGCGTTAGATCGGATGAGCATGAGGTTGGACTTTGGGTACATACACATCACAGGCAGCGCCGGGGTACCGATTAATCCACCAGGTTCCACCGATGCCCGACTGGCGCTCGAAAATACGGAACTGATCCGTCCCTAGCACTTCCTTGAGACGACAACCCATGGCGACGCCCGACTCACCAGCACCCACGATGAGCACGGGGTAGTAGGTGTGAGCATCTTTGCCGTAAACACGGCGGTTGTGAATCCTGTCGACCGAAGGCATGTTGGTCGATGATCCACAGGGAATAGGAGAAAAGACACCAGAATCAGAAAGTAAGGGAAGAAGTTATCAATCGGAGGTGCAGCAAAGTTGAGCTAAACGGAAAGGAACAGCGGCATGTGAGGAAGGGCAAAGGGCACCCCAGCTTGCGCGCAGAAGGGAGAAAAGCGACACTGCCGTGAATGACACTTCGTATACAAATCGAAAAAGATCGAGCAAGAAAAGAGCTCTGGTGAGGTTAAAACACCGACCTTCCGAAATGAGGGGAAGCTTGGCAACCTCGGTTCCCGGTCGATCTTCTTTTGAGGTAAGTGTTGACTGACACACTGGCAGCTATGCACGACAGTCCCCAATAATGCATAACCGACTATGCTGGGAAAAGATTTCTGTGGACCATGGGCGGCCATCATAAAATTTGCACTACGCACGTAGCTAGTATCGAGTCCTCTGCTCTGCAAGTGGGTATTGCAGTAGGTAATCTGGAGACGGCAACTCTATAAATCACAAGCAGTACAAAGAGTCTATGACGGGGCGGAAAACCCGGGGATCCATGTGAAGTGGATCCTTCACTCCGCCATAATTTGCGGGTGAGAACCTTCTCCCACTGGCACCTTTGATCCGCACCCGCAAGTTGCCTGGATGAAGCTTCAGCCGTGGATGCACAGCAATCGGGTTCTGAGACGACTCTCGTGCCCGTGGTCTCCTGAATTCCTACAGCGAGCATGTTGCTCGCGCAAACTCTCCAACTCGTCGACGCGACGGTACCGAACCCTCGAACCACCTCCCAATCTCGACGTCGAGACCTTCCGACAACGATATTTTGACCCCGAATATCCCGTTGTCCTCCCACGCTCCCAATTCTGTGATCTGCCTGCCGCGAGGAATTGGTTTGAGAGCACCAGTTCTCAATCAACCGCGACGACCCGTCCACAGTCTCGATTGAACCTCGAATACTTACAAAAACATGGGGCGGACGCATTCGTCCCGCTGGAGCTCACAGAGCTTGCAGTATCCAGTTCAGAGGGCAATAACAATAGCGACCTGTCGCCAAGCGATAGTGCAAAGGATACCGTGCACTTCAGACAATTCCATGCGCCCTTGACCCTCTTCCTCGAATGGATGCGCACCGCGGAAACATCTCCGCAATCAACGCGACTCTACCTCGCGCAGTGCCAACTCCTCGACCTACCCCAAGTCCTTCGCAACGACTTCCCGACTCCAGATCTCGTTTCCAAGGCAGGCAAAGGCGATATTTACGATACAAATGTATGGATCGGACTCCCTCCTACATACACCCCGCTCCATCGCGACCCGAACCCGAACCTCTTTGTCCAGCTGGCTGGGAAGAAGGTTGTGCGACTATTGGCACCCACGGAGGGACAGACACTCTTCTCTTCGATACGGCGACAACTGGGCAAAAGTGGAGGCAAGGATGCGGCTGCTATACGGGGAGAGGAGATGATGCAGGGTCAAGAACGGGCTTTGCTGGACGAACGAGTTTGGGGTGACTCGGCTTCATGCTCAGACGGGTCAGGCTTTGAGGCATGTCTAGAGGCAGGAGATGGGCTTTTCATTCCGAAGGGATGGTGGCATAGCATCAAGGGTGTTGGGGAGGGGGTGACTGCTTCGGTAAGTGTGATCGTGTGCATCGAAACCTACGTTTGGGGGTACTAATGTCAATCTACAGGTCAATTGGTGGTTCCGATAAACACATGGGAAAAAATTCTGTAATCTTTGATAGATGAAACCTCCCAATTTGTAATATAGGTATAACATACAGCCTGCTTGGTTCGAGCAGAGCAATGCAAAGTATTCTGTAGTTGCGGAGGTCAACCCACTCGGCGCTCCCTGCGGGCGGCTTCCAGAACCATCTCGAGTCCACCTCGACCGACCATTTTAGCGGCCACCTCGACTCTGCTCCCAAACTTCAACTTACCACAACCCAAGCATGCAGCTGTCACGTACAGCCTACCGCGCCGCCCTCTTCCACCTCAGCGTGAACCCGTTCCTCGCCCGCGCCTCCATCCCCAGCGCCTGGTCCCTCAGTACCTCCACCCATCTACCACACTCGTCAGGGACCTCCTCCCGACTCTACACCATCCTCTTCCCCCAGTGCACACCCGGCAACAGAAACCTCGACATTATCCGCCACTCACACACCATGTCCTCCTCCACCCCTCCGATCGACCCAGCACCCGAGAACCAAGAACCCAATGGAACCCAGCCGCAAGACACTCCCAAAGAACAACTCTACCTCCCATCAACCGAGCCCTCCGCCGACGGGCAGCCAAAACAGCTCCGGCTTGACCTCGGTGCGGACGCCGGCGTTTCTCTAGACCATCTCGGGCCGATGGTTGTCAATGTCGATGGGACGTTGTCACGGATCGGCAATTGGGAGCAGATGACGGAGATTGAGCGCAAGAATACGTTGCGGGTTTTGGGGAAGCGGAATAAGCAGCGGTTGGAGAATTTGAGGGCTACTGAGGCTGGTGGGGAGGAGAAGTGAGCCTTCGACGATCGAGGACAGGGGTGAATACAAGCTGGCTGTTTGACCTGTCGGATGCATTTTCGATTATGGAGTTTACAGAGCGATCTTCCTTTAGCCGAATGGCATAATGTATACTATTTTGTTCATTGAGCAATGTCATGAATCGTTCGTTAAAAGCATGGTGATCATCTTCATGATAAATTCTTACTGACGCTCCCCGATATCAGGACACGGAGCGCACTGAATGGCTTACTCGAACAGCATGTTGACGTATTTGTGAACGATGGTCCTAACACAAGTCGTTAGCAGAACACACCAATATGAAGCCACAGAACTCACTTAGGTGGAACATTAACAAAATCTCTTGTATACTCCTCAATCTCAGCCAATCCAGACACCAGATCCACCTCCTCCGGCTTCAGAAACTTGGTCCTGTGGAAGACCTTCCACCCAAGGTAAAGCACAGGGAACACGCCGATCATCGTGTATGAGAAAAGGAACGTAGGAATCGACCATTTTCCCGGCAAAAAGACGGTATACCCTCCCACAAAGGCCATGACCGTAGTGGCGATGCATGCAATATACGCAATATAAGGTTGGAACCAGCTGCGGTATGGCAGGGTGCTGCGCGAGATGCCTTGTGCATCTAGGGCCTTCTTGAATCGGATATACGTGAAGGTCACGACGGAGAAGTTGATGAGTTGCGAAGCAGTGACCTGAAGATATGTCAGACAAACAGAAACCCGGGATGATTTTAATGACGACGTACCAGATTGACAAACCAGTTCAACACCACGGAAGCGCCATTGGATACTTGGAGGAAGCTCAGTAGAGCAATCAGCAAAACCACGGCAACACAATAAATGGGCACGCCGTTCTTGGTGCACTTTGTCAAAAATAGCGGTGCTTTTCCTTCGAGTGCGAGACCGTACAGGCTGCGACTGGCGCAGTATACGTAGCTATTTCCCGCGCTGAAGCAAGCCGTAAGAACGACTGCATTGACAATATGCGGCAAAATGGGAATATGTAATCTATCCATGGAGATAACATACGGCGAGGCAGCCGCACCAGGCTTATCATTGTCAAACGCATCAGCCATCGTCTCGTCATTGTATGGAACTAAGATTCCCACACAGAGGACGCCGAGTACGAAGAACGCCGTTAGCCGGTAGAACACCCCATTATACGCCTTGGGTAGAACGACGCGTGGGTTGATCGTTTCCCCCGCAGCCATGGAGACATAGTCCGGACCCGCGATGGTGAAACTCGCTGCAATGAGCGCCGACAAGAAGCCGAGGAATTTGCCGGTATCGCCGGTCTTGTAGTACTCAGCAAAAGCACCAGGTTCGTTCCAGTATCTGAAGCCGAATCTATCGCCGAGCGGATTACCTCCCAGCATGACGATAGCGGTGTAGAAGATGAGGCCGATACTGAGGAGGAATTTTCCCAGCGAGAGCCAAAATTCTGCTTCGCCGTACCATTTGACGGCGAAAACGTTGAGGGCTCTGATGGCGGCTGTTAGCGTGGGCGTCGGCGTAGGAGACATCCTCAGGAGGGACTTACGTGTATAGAACGAGAACTATAACGTTCATCGCAGCGACTGGGATTGCGCTAGTCCAGTAGTTGATGATCAAACTGACCGCCACGATCTCGAATGGTACGAGCGCAGCTTCAAAGATGAAGAAGTTGTAACCTGCCGCGACACCGAGGGCCTCGTCGACATAGCGGCCGGCGAATCGAATAAAAGGCGAGGAGATGGGGAGGTAAGTAACCATCTCTGCCAGGCCTAGATGGCAGTGTTAGTTTCCGAGGTCGGATTCAAAAGTGAAAAGTGATGGAAATGCAATGATCGCAGTCGCTTGGGCTTTTAGCTTTGCAGAAAGGAGCTTATTGGAATTGCCGCATGGTGGGAGCTCAGTCGCTTTTTTATTTTGCTGCACAAGGCTTGGAATGGGATTTGGATGCCAGGGGAGAGAACAGTCCTTACAAACGGTTATGATCAAGATGATGCAACTCCTGATATAAGTCAAAGTGTAAGATTCATATCCGTTCAGCGAAAAGCAACATCAATTCATGGCTTCAAGGCTACGCTCCAGGGGATGTCTGATCAGTTGATCTGGGCTTGTAGGATGCATTGGCGCAAGTGGGAGTAGGTGATCGAGAGGTTGATTGGCCTTGCACTGAGCTGCTGAACTCAGCCTAGGAGTAAGCCCACATCCCTTGAGGCTTCATTGAGATTTTCAAGAAAGGCTCAATCGTCTTCTCGTTCGTCTTTGCCATTTTGACTTGATAGTCTACCAAGCTCGTAATAAGATCGGACTAGACAATACCAATGCGAGCCACTGCTTTTATCGGGCCAGCCCAGACTTTTGATAAAGAGGCGAAAACCATAGCAAAAGGCAATCAAACTCCCAGAAGAATAGGACTTACCAAATACTAAATCCAAGAAACAAACTCGCAGGACCGCTAGTGCGTAGGTTATTACCAATTTGCACATACAAAGCCGTGCCTATAGTTCCTCCGATGCCAATCAATTGCAGATGGCGAGGTTTCAACTTCCGCCGCGTATGGTCGTAGGTCGGTTTCATTGAGCCGCCATCGATCGAGGTACCCCGATTGCCGGATGAGCGTTCCTCGGCGACTTCAACATTTTTGTCGAAGAGTTTGACTGGTTTCCCTTCGGGATCGAGGAACCTGTGGGGTGACTCGGCGCGCTGGATGGCACCCACCATTGGCGTATGAAGACCATGGTCATTCTGTCGCGAAGGCGCATACGACATATTGACAACTGTCTGATCCACCTAACAAAACGTGTGAGAACAGATCACAGAGCAAATGAGAATGAAAGTAAGATCGCCGACAAGACAGCGAGGGAAAACGCTCAAAGCGAGAAAAATATTTTGCCATCTTGGCAATGTCCCCCCATGGCTTGGCATTGATGCATCTCAGATTTTCTTGAAGCGAATCTCGTCAAGAAGGTAGTATGGGAATCGGCATAATCCGAGAGCCAGCCGGACCAGAAGCACAAATCAGATCGAGACTTCCCTGTGCCGCCGCTTTAGGTCTGCCACGGCCCCACACGGCGCGCCCCAAGCAGCCCTTCTGGCTGGTTTAGGCGCGACTGAGTCGTGTTAAGGACGAACTAGGGTAGTTTGATGATCGAAACTGGTGCATGATGGACGTCTCTAGCATTGATCATGCCAGGCACCTCTGCCTCGATACTGATTCTTGTAGTTCAGCACATTTTGTTGTTGAAAGTGAATCCTGCGTGGCGGAGTGGTGGGGCAGGCATGTTGCCGAGGTTCAAGCTGCTTACCGATTCTCGCGTCTATGTTTTGCGAGTTGTGGTCATGCTCAACGAGAATGTTCCCGCTTCAGCTTCATAGCCGAAATTAAAATTCAGGACTACCATGTCTCAACTGTTCGGATGAGCTCAACCTCTTTCTTCAAATTTTTTGCAATCCATAAGGATCTCCACCTGGAATGAGTCTCGCGGTTTCATTCATAGATATCTGTAGTTGATATCAGTCGTGTCTTGTTAACAGTCACACAGGCATTTTGGAACAAACCCTCGTGGCGGTGTCGGACACGCGAGTCGCGATCCCTATGCAAAGTGCCTCGTCGTTGTCCTACGATACTTCACTACTCTCACGTTCTTGATATAAAACACTCCTTTACAATCACCCCGGGACTGGCAGAGCCATAACTCTACATCATAACTCTCTTCTTATTCTGCTGATTACTTTCATACCAGCTATCCATGTTGTCCAGTAACAAAAACAATCTGCAGTGGCAGTTATAACCTACCGAGATCAAAAAAGAGGCTCCGCCCTCCGCGACGCCAGCCCAACGCAGCTGTAGAACTCTACTTCCTCTACCAACGGTGGACCGGACGGTGTTCTAGATGTAGCCAACTAGCGTGATATCCCTTCCTGCACTTTTTTTATTTATGGTTTAGCTTGGCGCTTTATCGTCTTGAAGAGTGGTGTACAGAGGCATTTTTTACATACTGTGATATCTCTGCATCCATTTACAAAATTATGCGGTCGCCTTTGAGCAGCATCCTTTGGAGGTCGAGGCGCTCGGGGCACAAATTTCATCATATTTCAGGTGAAGCTAGTATAATGACAGCTACTAAAGATGCTATGTCGTAGCAACGATTTCATTCAGCCTTTGACTTTAAGATACAGCCTTGCACAGAGAAAGTTCCGACTTGCGCATACAATGAGGATAGCTCCCACAGAGCAACAACAGCCTGTTACGATAGTGCAACATTCAAGTCAAGTCCTTCATCTTCCATTCCAGAATACCACCAACTTAATCCTTCGGGTCATGACTAGCCGTGCTATCATTCGAAGACCTGCGTTCCGACGGGGTCGTGTCTTTTCCCAGCCAAGCAGGCGGAAAGAAACCATCGTTGTCCTCGAAGTAGAGGTGATGGATCTCATCGGCCTTTGTGAGCTGATGCTTGGGCTCCTCGTGGCCTTGAGTCACAGCCGCATGTGTAGCAGCCTGTGTTGAGGGTGGATGTGGGTTCGAGTGAGGCGAGGACATTTTGATAGATGGAGGAGCTTGAGAGTTGGTTTATAGTCTGGATCGATCAGTACACTGGCAGTTGACACCGAGCCGACGTTCACCTAGGACCAAGAGCTACTGAGTGCTTCGACCATGGATAGATGAAGTTGAATGTTAAGTTTGAGCTGGCTCTCTCTATAAAGAGCAAGTACATCGCGTGACTTGACGTCATGAGACTATATACGAAGCATAAACAGAGCAGTAGTGACTTGATATAGTGATTATCACCGTTCAAGACTTTCGCCGAATTCGAACCTTGCTCACAGTAAAGTCAACAGTCTCCAATACTCACAATCTATAGCTAGCCATCGTCAGATACTCTACTGTACAAAAATAGTCACTAGATGTCTTCCACCCCGACATACTTGAGCAATCACAGCGACAACTTCGTCAGCACCCGCCCTGAACCACACCCACTCACAGGCCAACAGAAGCCCCGCTTACCCGCCGACCCCACGATCTTTTTGTTCCTCGGCTCTCAGCCCCTCACCAAGTCGGAGCTTCACACTACCACCTTCCAACAACAACAACGATCACAACTCCAATGTCTGAACGATTCGCACCCAAAGTTCCAGTCCAACTGGACCCGCCAAAGGACGACCCCATCGCCCCGGAGGAACTGGCCAAATGCGACGGTACAAACCACCCCATCCATCCCGCGCTGCCCTGCCCTCGGTACTTTCCCCCGAACATCTCGACTAACAAGCACTGCGCAATACCTCTCAGGATCCGACTCCAACCGCCCAACCCTAGTAGCCATTAAAGGCACCGTTTTCGACGTCTCCCGGAACAATGCCTACGGGGCGACAGGTCAATATCGCGGTGAGTGTTCGGTGCGCCCGGGTTGTCGATTGCGGGGATACGGATGTATGGACTGACATGATACGCCTGGGGGGTGGATCTAGTCTTCGCTGGAAAGGATGCTTCTCGTGCGCTGGCCAAGTCTTCGCTGAAGCCGGAGGATTGTGTACCGGAGTGGTATGATTTGGACGAGAAGGAGAAGCAGACGCTGGATGAGTGGTTTACTTTTTTCAGCAAGCGGTACAATGTCGTTGGGAAGGTTGAGGGGGCGAAAAATACCTAGACGGTGTGGAAAACAGAGAGGAATGGATGGATGTGAAGTATACCCGAAGGCTCTAGAGGAAGATAAATGAAGGTGCTCCGCCTGCCAATAACAATGCTTTTATATTTCCAATGTGGTGGTATCGCGAAAGCCAGCTCAGCTCATTAGATACAGGGAAAAATAATCAAAACCACTTCCGAAGATGGAGACAGACCATCGATATACATGACCGGATGAATGAACCAAAAGACACATCATTACGCCTTGCCCCGGCGGGCCTTCCGCTTCATGCGCTTCTGCGCGATGATCCGATTGCGTTTGGCAACCTTGTTCTCCTCCTCATCGTCCTGCTCCACCTGTTCCTCTCCGTCCTTGCCCTTGCCTCCGCGCTTCCTCTTCATACCCTTCTTGTCGGTCTTCTCGTCTGACTCCTCGTCCTTCTCTTCAGCCGCCTTCTCCTTGTCGAGACGCTTCTTCTCCTCCAATTCTTTGCGGCGCTTGATGACCTGTGCGTTCTCGATGGCGAATTCAACGATTAGGCGCTTCTTCCGGTCCTTGTCTTCCTCGTCGTTGTTGACGGGGATATCAATGGCGTGGCCGTTCAACCATCGCAGTCCCATTAGGGCATGTCGGTGGGTGAAGTACTCGATGAAACCGTATCCACGGCTGCGGCCGCCGCCACCCTTCTCGGGGACCTTGGTACCTTCGCGCGTCTCGTAGACGATCATGGCCTGGCGGACGATACCCTGCTTCTTGGTCTTCCGCAGTGTCTCCATCTGCTCCATCTCCTCGGATGAGCGGGACTTTTCCTCCTTCGAGAGCGGCTCACGCACGCCATTGGTAACATCGGTGGCAAAGCCAACGACGGCTTGACGGGCGAGTTGTTTCAGGTCTTTTGAGGTGATATGGCGGGGAATGTTGCGGATAGAGAGACGGGTAAGACTGAGGTGCAGGGCGGGGTTCTTCTTGATGAAAGTCTCACGCTGCTTGAAACTGGCCTCACGCATCTTGATCTCGGAGGGGGACAACTTCTTGTACATGGGCGAGTTCGAGGCAATAGTACCCTCAGACAAGAGGTAGAGACGGCGCTTATCCTTGTCACGCACCAGACGGCGCGAGACACCCTCCTCGTTCAATCTCGTAGCCTCACGCTTGTTCACTGCGCGAGCAACTTGTAGAACACGGCCTTCCATTGTGTACTTTCCGCTGGGATCCGCATCCTCGTTTTGTAGCACCGAGTGCTTCATGGCTGGCTTGGAGCGTTCCTTGTCGCCAGCGGGGGTCTCTGTTGTCTTGGGGGCACCGCGGATGCAAGCAATGGCATCATCGACTTTCCAGAAGCACACAAATCCAGTGCCGCGGGGTCGTTCCGTCTCGTGGTCGACCACAATGCGGGCATAACGGAGCGGTCCGAACTGGGTGAAATGTTCGTAGAGCGACTCGTCGGTGCAAGTGAAGGGAAGGTTACGGAGGAAGATGGTGCATTCCGTTCGGTCGTCTTCTTTTTCCTCCTCATCCTCGTCCTCCTCATCAACATCACCGTCTTCTAGATCACCCTCCAGATCCTCCATGCCATCCTCATCCTCGTCTGACGAGGCTTCTTCGCCTGAGGCCTCGGAATCTTCCTTGTCTTCCATGTCGACATCCTCCAACTCTCCTTCTTCTTTCTTTTCCTCCTCCTCCTGGGTAGCACCATTGGCCTTCTCCCATGCTTCCTTCTCGACAGCCCAATCAACGGCCAATTGGCGCCCATCCACTTCCTTGCCGTTGATCGATTGAAGCGCTTTCTCGGCGTTCTTCTTTCCTCTCAAGACAACAAACCCAAAACCTTGCAACTTGTTGCCCTTCTTCGGTAGAACCGCATGCTTCACTTTACCGAAACTGAGGAAAAGTCGAGATAGTTGTTCGGGCGTCTCGATACTCCATGGCAAATTGCGAACGATCAACCGAGGCGGCTGATTTTGCGTTCTCTGATCTTCACGCTCCTTCTTGTTCTGAATCGCAGCAGCAGCAGGGACACTCCGACCGAGCTTCTCATCGATCTCACGGTGACGGGGCTGCGCATATTCGACACGAATCTTCTTGCCGTCAAAGTCGGCATTGTTGAATTCCTCGAGGGCGGTTTGGGCATCCTCGAGATCGGCGAATGTAACGAAACCAAAGCCCTTGGAAAGCTTGGTCTCTGGGTTCACAACGACCGTAGCATGCTTGATTACGTAGGACTCTGAGAAGAATTCGGTGAGCTTTTCCGTCGTGGCTGAGGCTGGAAGCGATCGGACGAAGAGTGTCTTGTTGGGCTGCTTCGATGCCGGGGCCTCTGAAGATTTGAACGTAGTGGCCTCCATCTTGGTATCGGTGGTATGAGAAATATCCTCTTTGGAGAGGCGTCGTTTCTTGTTTGGCTCGGCCATGGTGGAATTGCAGAACCTGACTGTATTTTCCGCGATTGAGACGACAAAAAAATTAACGGCAGAAAAGGCTGTTACGCCGACGGGCGGTGAGGGGTCAATCGTAGTCGTACTGGGCCCTGGGCCCTGATAAGCCGCAGCCAAGCTTTATCAGTTAGCCATCTCCCAACTTCAACATGGACGCTCAATCCAGAGCGGATTCGATGTCGCAATCTCGCGGAGATGGTGATGCTAGTTCGCGACCATCTAATCCTGGGACACCATCAACAGGCCAACCCAAAGTGCAACAGCCCAAACCACAGGCTCTTCCGAACCGATCAGGGCCCTCCGCAATCCTCGTGTCGACGCGACAGAAGGGCAATCCGATCCTTAACCACATTAAACTTCTACCATGGGAGTACGCCGATATTCCCGCTGACTATGTGATTGGTACAACAACATGCGCCCTCTTTCTCTCCCTAAAATACCACCGACTCCACCCTGAATACATATACTCCCGAATCCGACTCCTCGCTGGAAAATACAACCTGCGCATTGTGCTGGTAATGGTGGACATTTCCAACCATGAAGACGCACTCAGGGAACTGTCAAAGACATCTATAATCAATAACCTTACTTTGATGCTTTGCTGGTCCGCCCCCGAAGCCGCGCACTACCTCGAACTCTTCAAGTCCTCTGAACACGCCCAACCTACTGCCATCCGCACGCAACAAGCCCAATCATACAAGGAGTCCTTGGTGGAATTTGTGACAGCACCCCGGAGTATCAATAAGTCTGATGCAGCAAGCTTGATATCGACCTTTGGAAGTTTGCAGAATGCGGTGAACGCTCAGCCTGAGCAGATCAGCTCGGTTCCTGGTTGGGGAGAGAAAAAGGTTCAGCAATGGTGCAACGCCGTCCGAGAAGACTTTAGGGTGGAAACCACTAAAAAGGCATCTGCTCCGGCCTCGAGGCCCACAAATAAGCCAGCGAGGCCCGTGGGTGGGTTCGATCAAATGGCTAGTAATGAACATGACGAGGATGAAGCAGTACTCCGAGCTGTGTTGGAAGAGAGCCGGCGCACGGCTGCGGGATCTTTGCCGGTGGAAAGTCCCTCGAACAGGAATCAGCCGGTCGAGGAGCTTGACGAAGGGATTGCGGCTGCATTGGCGAAGCTGCGAGAATCTGGCGGATGAAGATCATCCATGCGGCGATATAATTCGGTACGAGATCACCGACTTTCTCATGGTGCGGTTCTGGCAAATCCCCGTACTCCTACGAACTTCAAGGATCATTGCTTCCTGCGAGTCATATGCCTGCTTTTCCTACAGGTAAAGAAAGCCATGACTAGCTTAGCCCTACTCGATTGGCCTATCTTCTTCGCTCCACATTCAACAGAGCTCGCTGACCAGCTATCATGTACGTGATGCTGTTACCGAGGATCTTCAATGCACAGAAAGCTTTTGCATGGCGACGAGATGTGGTAGCCTTTACTGCCTCTTCGCGAGACACACAAGGCCGGTGATCAATGCATTCTGACATGCAGCATTCATAGGATATGTATAAGCTTTGTTCTAATAGTCCCGCTGTTGACATCGATCATATGTATAGATCTCAATAGCACGCTGCGTGAAAGACTTGAAATCCTTACTTTCTCTCCGGATAGCTTTTATTTGCTCCCTGATTTCAATCTTTGAACTACCACTGAAAGCCTTCGAGCATTTGAGAGATCAACAAGTCTCCTACCAAGGGCCAGAAGGTACTATGCAGTAAACGTGGACTTTCCGACCACACGAGTGGATCACAACCAGCCGCAAAGCAGCATTCTCCACCCTACATGCCTCTCACCTCAGACCTGTCTATAAATGTAGCCTAGCACATTTGCTCAGTTGCTGAGCTGCTCCGGGCTAGAACATTGCTCGCGTGCGCCACATTCTGCGTGCAATTCCTTCGTTCCAAAATCCAGATCAACCAAGCCACGCCTCATGCAATACGAGATCCTCGCTTGTGTATTTTCCTCTTTCTGACAGCTCGGAAATTAAATCTGAGCCTGGTCGCCCTACCAACTTACAACGTGAGACTCGTTGCCCACACCGGGTTGCAACTTGCATGTCAACTCCAGTACCCGCCCCCGCCAGGGTGCAACACTCTATCGGGCCTTAACAGCCTAGTACTGGACTATGTGATATGGCGGTGACACTGTGGTACCTATGTACCCCTACCCCCTTGATTGTGCGCCGGCTGGGCTCTTTGTTTGCTCTGTCGAGAGCTTCCAGCGACCATATGAGTCTGGTACACAGAACACAATGAACCCCGCCGCATGGACGTTGCATCCCGCACATATTCGGGATGGAGAGGGTCGCTTGCTCTGAAGAATTTGGATTAGGTCTGGTAGTGCCAACGGTGCTGGTATTTATAGCTCAGATGAAGAGGTATAAAGCCTTCGGGTTCTCACCTTAAGGGCGCGAGCATGACCTCTCCATCTTGTTACAAGCCATATCGGTCTGACACCCCAGCCACGATGAAAGTCTCTCGCACGCTCCAATCGTGGTGTTTTGCAAGCTTCGCCCTCGCTCATCCTGCCGTCCCCGAGAAGCTTAACGATATCCGATACGGAGCAATTCCCAGTCCCATTTCTTCTGCTATTCTATCTCCATCCGCAACACCCACACCACCAATCGACGCCCGTCTCGGCCGTGCCGTGATAGAGAACCATTGCCAAACACCTGTCTACGTCTGGTCTGTCGGCACAGTCGCCCGCCCTTCAGTGACCATTCTCCCCGGCATTCGCTACGGCGAGACTTTCCGCCATGATCACAAAGCCGGAGGTATCGCCATTAAGATCAGTACAGAGCAGAACGGGCTCTATGACAGCGCACCGTTGACGGTGTTTGCATACAACCTCAATGGTGGCAACGTGTGGTATGATCTGTCAGATGTCTTTGGGGACCCGTTCAAAGGTCACTCGGTTGTCCTGTCGCCAGCCGAGCCGCCGATTCACTGGGCGAATGGGATTCCGCCAGCTGGAAGTCAAGTTCGGGTACGGGATGCATCGGAGGATCTAGTTTTGAGTCTGTGTTAATGGGAAGAAGAGAATAATGAATATTTTTGTGTGCCCGATGGGAGGAATTATTTGGGGTGGGAGTGATTGCAGGGAAATTGTAAAATTGTATACTGCACGACACTACGAGATATACACCAAAGATCTTAACGTTAGTCAATTAACAACCTTCAATCTGATTATTTTGAGAAATAGAAGAAGCAAGTAATAGATCCCTCAGATCCTTAATTTCACAGTCTCCAATTTGGAGACACCTCTTGGAAGGTGTTAGTAGTCCTCGGGGTTGATTCCTGCTGGAGGAACCTCGGCTGAAGGCGCGTGGAGTCTGCGCAAAGCCACCACCTGCAGTTCGGTAAAGCAGCCAACAGCAGCAATGAAAAGAAGAAAGATATTGTCAGGAAAGAATCCCGATTAGGAGTAGATCTCGATCCACAGTGTCGAATCTCCAAAATCTAGCCCTCTAGCTCATTCTACAGCCCACCAACGGACTTGTTCATCATCCACAGCCTCCAAATCTCGGCCAGAAGGCCGACTCGGCACAACCCACGAATCCCCGCATTTAGAACCATTTCCCCAAATCCCGCATTCCGCAACCTCACTCTCTACTGAACTTCCCCTTAATCAACTTCCCTATCCCCGAGTAACCTCTCTATACTCTCTCTTTCTTTCTCTCTCTCAAAAAAAAACCATACTGGCAGCAATATGGCCGCCCCAGCAGTTCGAGTGGCCCGCACAGCCGCCACCCGTGCGCGCAGCCTTCTGGCGACAGTGCAATACACACACCCGCCCAATTGCCCCTGCCACTCCAATCCCAATCACCACCATCACCATAAGACCCCGTCACTGATGAACCATGTCCGCCGGCACTTGGCCACGCCGACAGACCCGTCTCGCGAGAAGGAGTATGCTTTTGAAATGGCGGCGTCGAGTATTCGATTCGGTCCCGGCTCTACTAAAGAGGTCGGCATGGACTTTAAGAATATGGGAGCCAAGCGGGTGTGCATCGTGACCGACTCCACTGTTGCCAAGCTAGATGCGATGAAGCAGGCTGTCGAGGGATTGACTCGTGAGGGTATTGAGTTTACCATCTATGACAAGGTTCGCGTGGAGCCGAAGGATAGCTCTGTCAAGGAAGCTATTGCGTTTGCGAAACCGTATAACCCGGATGCCTTCCTTGCCGTTGGTATGAATTTCTTCCACTTTACTACTCTCAGTATAAACCAAAGCATGATCCAGCTCACACGAATGTTTAGGTGGTGGCTCCGTCATCGACACAGCCAAACTCATGAATCTCTACACCGTCTATCCCGAAGCCGACTTCCTCGACTTCGTCAATGCCCCCCTAGGCAAAGGCCTCCCCGTCGCAAAGCCCCTGCGCCCCCTCGTCGCCGTCCCAACAACAGCAGGCACAGGCTCCGAAACAACGGGAACCGCCATCTTCGACCTGGTCTCCAAAAAAGCCAAAACAGGCATTGCCCACCGCAACCTCAAACCAACGCTGGGCATCTGTGACCCCCTCAACACGCGCACCATGCCCGCCGCCGTCCACGCCTCCTCCGGCCTAGACGTGCTCTGCCACTCCCTCGAATCCTGGACCGCAATCCCCTACTACGAGCGCACGCCCCGCCCGACAAACCCAATCAACCGGCCCGCCTACCAAGGCGCGAACCCTATCTCAGACATTTTCTCGCTGCAAGCCCTCCGCAGCACGGTCAAGTATCTGCCTCGCGCGGTGCGCGACCCGGACGACCACGAAGCACAGTCGAACATGCTCCTCGCCGCCACGCTGGCAGGTGTCGGCTTCGGTAATGCGGGTGTGCACTTGTGCCACGGTATGAGTTACCCAATCTCCAGCCAGAATCCGGGCTACAAGCACGCTGGGTATGAGGTCGACCACCCGATTATCCCGCACGGTGTTTCGGTGGCCGTCACCGCGCCGGCTGTGTTCCGTTTCACCGCGGCGTCTAATCCGGACCGCCATCTGGCGGCGGCGGAGGCGTTTGGCGTGGATATTTCGAATGTCAAGCGCGAGAGTGCGGGTGAGGTGCTTGGCGAGGCGATTGCGGACTTTTTGGTCAAGTTGGGTGATCAGCCGCGCGGTTTGAAGGATTTAGGCTTCAAAGCGGCGGATGTGGAGGGGTTGGTTGAGGGAACGATTCCGCAGAAGCGGGTGTTGATGCTAGCGCCGAATTTGAGTGAAGAGTTGGAGGCGGAGAAGGGAGAGTTGAGGAAGTTGCTTGAGCAGTCGTTGGAATATTAGGGGGAGGAACCTTGGTGCGCTGGAGGATAAGGTCAGTTGATGCTTTATCCTGGAAGCTGGAAGGTGTCTGGTATTCTTCGCCTTCAGGACTTTTCGTGGGCTTAGCAAGAGAATGGTGTGGTGTCATTTCAAATCCGGACTGGTTGTATATATACATGATCATGCACGCATGACGCTGAAGAAATGGATATCTCAAGGTTCAAATTTGCAAGGGTGGGTACCTGGTGAATGGTAGCGCATTGGAGTGTTTGGCCAACGCAACACTGATTCTCGAGACCAGCTAGAATGGGCATAAGTGTGGGAGATCCAATCACTCCACCAAAATGGGTAAGTCTTCCATCAACTGAGGGTAGACGCTTCAGAGGAGCTCTCCTCCTTGATAACATAGCCAGCCGACGGTCTCTCATCGATAATCCTCGTACCCAACATACCCATCGACGAAGCAACGCGATCCAGCCAAGTCACCGCATGCGGATCATTCCGGTCAGATGTCTGAGACGGACCGCGTCCAAGCTCCGAAGATATGCGAAATGGCAAGGCGAAGGTCTTCGGCCGGGGGATCATCGGCGCAGGAGAATGAGATGCTAAGCTCCCTTCGCTGGACGGCGTCTCCGCCGCAGAAGCCCACTCAGGCGAGAGCTCCTCGATTAGCCGACAGCGAAGACTATTCTCCAGACGCTCCCGTAGCTGGCAGAGCGTGCCCAGCACATTCTCCGCACCGCGGAGGAGAAGCGAAGGTCCCGTTTCCGGGAAGATTTCAGGAACCGGCCCGACGAATGGCCCCGGGCGACAGACGATGCCTTGCTGTCGCTGGCCGTGGGCACTAATGCAGAAACGCAGTTCCGAGCTGAGGGTGTGAAGTTTGATAGTTGTTTCTTTGATGCGTTTCAGAAGGGCTTCGATGGCATCTCGGTCTGCGTTGTCATGCCTGGATAGAAAGTCCAGTGTCTCGCTGATATACCGCGGACACTTGGCAATCTCCATAAAGACCTTATCAACAGTTAAGGCGTACGCAGACCATTCCCCGGGCTTCTGGGCATCTTCAGTCATAATCCGCAGCGTATACTGCTGCCATTGCTCTTGATCCAGGAAGCACGGCTGCCCTTGATACACAGCTGTCGCAATATGGAATCCCCGAAACGCGATCCAACACGATCGTCCAAAGCCCGATTCATGCAGCGCTGGGCCGCGGGTTTGCATGAGTCGTCTGACAGCATCGGAATGCACGACCCACGCATCGGGGCTTGTTCGCGCATACATCTCGTACACGCTCAGCATCATAGCGGTGCAGAGCATATTATCCGACAATGCATGCTCATCCTTCGATAGCGCACGGATCAACTCGCTCAGCGAGACTCCATACATGCGCCGACTCGTGCGTAAAAGCACTGGATCTTGAGTTAAATGCGCCAAGTACACCGAGCTCAAGCAGCAAATGGCCGTATCCATGTACGCATCCTGACCAAAATTCAGAACTATAAACTCTGCGAAGCCAGGCTCGCTGCCCGCGCGAAACCGGTTGTGGAAGTATAATGTTGGAAACGACGAACTGATGAAATCAAGAAATAACTGCGGCTGTGCTGCCTGGAAGGTCTTGCGCACTAGCGAGGGCGATACATTCTCGTCCAGCGTGACCGTTGACGAGTGCCGACGCATCAGCGCGATGGCATTAGCGCGCACGACGGCTGCAGCTCCGAGACCGGGCTCGGACTGGCCAAATGAGTCGACTTGCGGCGTAGTTGTACCGGGAGTGCTGGCACTGGCAGTGCTGGGGGTGCTGGGCCCCGTTGAGGCCCCGCGGCCTCGCCCGCGGGTGGTGGAGCGATGGCGGCGTTTGAGATTTGGACCTTCGTCTTGAAAGCGAAACGTGCGGCGGTATCCTGGACAGGTGCGGCCGTAGCGTTGGCATTGGGTACATTCGGGGACCGCTTCGTCGCACTGAGTAATGCATTAACAGTCGTTCAAGTGTCGACGGTTGAAAAGATTCCCGGGACAGTTGTCGGGGGCAGCACCGAGAGGATCGGCTCCGGACTGACTCACTTTGATGTGTCTTTCGCGACACAAGGCACAGCCAGTACTGTGCGGAACCCCCACCATGGTGCACGATAGCAAGCAGTCAACAGCTCATGTCGCTCGCGCAGGAGGGGGTTGCAGGAAGTTTATGGCATTGCCAGCACCGCGAAGCGGCGTCTTTAAATACCGTGTTTGCGGGGGGACGGTACTGGCTAGCCAGGTCCGATGCGATCACCGTTTGTCCCAGCTAAGTCTAAGCCAGTTTGACAGAACCGAGAGGCTTGACAGAATGGACAAAATAGAACAGAACGGCAAGACTCGTGAACTCGAGCATGCGACAAAAATAACCAGGAAATGAGCGTGCGGTGATGAGGAAGATAGGTCTAGTAAGCTAGTAGGGCCAAGCTAAGATTGAAAGAGGCTGACCTTTCAGTTCCAAGCCTCCTCGAACGACTCCGTCAGAGGTCCAGGATTCAACAACCTTGTCCGGAGTGCCAACCGACCGGCCCTAGTGGAGTTGAGAAGATGAGGCCCAAGTCGTACTAAGGGAGCGGCGTCCCACTGTAAGCCGTTAGAGCGGACAGGGGTGCTTCATTAAGTGAGTGGCACAGGGTTCGTGAGTCCCATGCTGGCGTCCTCGGTAGATTATTAGCCAAAGTATCGACGGAATGGAGAGTGTTTCAGATAATCTGCACAGTGATGCAACGGGGGACCAATCGTCGACTGAGGCCAACGAGGTCGTCGAAGGCAGAGCCCAGACCAGACCTCCAGGTCTGCTGCATCCACCTTCACGATGTGAGGATGATTAAGATTGCCCCATCGAGACTAGAATGAACTTGAAACTGGAGATTTGGCCCCAACAGCCGCATAACTTGGTGGGTGGGAAGCCCAAGAATACGGGAGATCCGCACATCGCGATCGTATTCCTCTGGGAGAACTGGGGCTCGTTTCTATTTTGGGGGCGCAGCGACCATCACTTGGGAGTTGGGACACGAGGTGACGATCAATGCCGTTTGATCGGGGAATTATCAATGGGGGAAAGAGGGGGACGCCAGGATCAGAGGAGACTAACTGAGGACGCTAAGAGGTAAAGAGTTTGGCTTGCAAGGAACTGTCGAGTTACCACGCGGATAAGCGTTCGTATAAGAAAAGTGCGACCCACAAAGGGCAATGTTAATGCTAAAATAGGCACGGTAGTGTGTAGAGGCTCTGTTTGATGCTGCAAAAACGTCCTGTTTATGTCATTTCTTGATCTTCTAAGCTACTTCCATCTGCTGTCACCTGCTAAAATTGGTATACTCAGGGTTGTCTAGATTATTGTGCCCCCCAATTGCTATTTGTATACTCTCTGGTGGTAGGACCGAGGCGAGGATGGAAAGTCGTCTTCTGCCTTCATTTCAAAAAGAATTCTCTCGGGCAAAATCTTGTTAAATAGTTCACGATATTCTCCAACATACCAATTGGGTGATGAGAAGTGAATTTACCCCCGCCGGATGTCTGAGGACGGATCACCATCTGTTTACAGCGCGACTATATTGCTATACCAGTCGAGCCTTGAACTGAAGTTTAATCCTATCAATTTATCTCAGGTCAAATAAGACGGTGCTCTGGTAGCTGTGCACATAGACTTTTGATTTGTAGTGTAAACTCGTGTTCTACTCAGTATTGACTCTTTTTAGCAAAGATAAGATAGTTCGCCATATACGAAAGGTTTAATCCTGTCGTCATTGAGATCCTGCGTCGCAAGGAGACATCACAAGTTGGTCTCCATCTGTAAAAGAGCTATCAAACTCCATGGGGACATTTCCTCCTCTAGAATCAGCACACCCTCGGCATCACCATTGACAAGGGACACATCAAGAGTCATCGCGTATGCCGTGAGATTCTTTGTCATTTGGCGACTTAATGTCTTCGGTGACCCAAGTCGTCTGTAAGCCGATTTGACATCTCCCGGACCTCCGGGTGACAGCCTCTCCACTCTGAACGGCGACCCCGGACGCAGACCCTTGAGAACCAGCGTCTTCAGCTTTGGGCTGCCAACTTTCAACAGACCCTCTGCAGACTGCGGGTCATTGTAGGCCGGTGGTGGAGAGGTTTTGACCTCTTCAGGGTAGTGGAACAAGATTGCAGAGATGAGTCCATTCTCGGGACTGCGTGTGACAATGCTATCGGTTTTGTCTTGCGCGAGAACTTCCTTGCCAAGGGTTTTCAGCAGTCTGAAGGCATGGAATGCTGGTTTTGGGATGCCTTGAAGGTTGATCAGACCAAACCCGCCGTCTAAACATTCGCATTAGCCCGGATTCCAAACTTATCAATAGCAATATCCATTATCAGAAGACAAGTAAATCTCAAGCTGATACGTACGGAAGGGTGTGATCCCGCAACCTTCTTCTTCAAACACGTCAGTAAATGTCCAGTACGCCAGTGTGTCCACCAAATTCAGCGACGCAAGCATCGTTCTGACGATGTATATGGCCGCAGGAACCTCGTCGTGAGCATGGTCTCGAGAAGACGGACTCGAATTCCATTCCGTGAGGTGAATCTCGGCCGACGGATAAGCGCTTTGCGACACGATTTCCCTTAAATATCGGAGATCATTCGGCGTCGCTTCCAGCGCTCGAACTCGCTTTACCATGGCTCCGGATGTATCCAGGGCCCAGTCGGTGGGGTACGGATGGCAAGAGACAAAATCCACGGGGAGCTGGCGTGTGGCGCACCAGTGGAGAAAGTGTTCTACCCAAACCGGTCGCCAATGCAGCGAATCGATATCTTCGACCTATTGGGGAAGTGAGTTTTGCCTCAGATTCCGCGTTGAGGACTTGACCTTACATTCGCCAACTGCTTTTGGATTTCCATGTCCTCCCAGTCATCGTCAAACCGCGTATCCGGAACGTAATTGCTCGTAGCAGGCCCGCCGACACGGAGGTCTGCGTCTAGCTGCTTAACTGCCTTGACAGTGCACTCATACAGAGCATAATACTGAGACTTGCTGCCTTTGAAAAAAGCGCTCAAGTTCGGCTTCGACATTGTCAGCTTGGTTTTATCCAAGAGCTGATCCAGATCGTCCCACCGGGCAAACTAACCTCGTTCCAACACTCGAAATACCAAGTGCGAACCTCCTGCAACCCGTATCGTTGGATCCAATGATCGACTGTCGCTCGCACCAAATCGGACCATTGATCTAGCTGTTTAGGAGGGCTGCCATGGCCTTTCCACCAGAACACCTAGGGGAACAATCTGTCAGCGATTCGGTTGTACTCCATACAGTGCACACTATCGAGGGAGAATGGGGATTCTCGACCCACCGTGTCTCGCTGAGTCGCAATTAGCGACGGGCAGAAACCAAACTCAACGAACGGGCGTACGCCCATATCAAGCATGGCATCGAAAAGAGCATCGATATACTGGAAATTGTATACGTGCTTCCCATCCGCCTCGTCGAGGACATGCATATCGTCGTGATACAAGCCATGGAACCGAACGTACTTGAATCCGCAGGCCGCTCGCGCAAGCTTCAAATGGGCCTGCCAGTCCGCGCGGAGGCCTTCGTTAGCACGTCCAGCTCCGACGACTTGGGAATAAAATTGCTCCAAATCGTATATCTTGGGCTGGTCAATCGCGACCGTGAGGTCGGTCTTACCCGCGGTCATAGCGAAAGGGTGCAATGGTGGAAAGATGACGCTTGATCACGGGTCAAAGTGAACGATCCACGAACTTTTTGAAGCGGAGTTTTGAACTGGCGCATTTAAATATCATCAGATAGCTAAGACACTCCATTTATCAGTAGAAGCCGGGATCGGTTGCTGCAGCACTCTCAGGGCTATCGACTGGAGACTTTCCCTAGCCGCCACGGCACTGACTCCGAAGTTATCTACGGAGGACAGGAAACTGTAAGGAAGATAATTGGGTCTAGAATGGATGAGGGTCTATCGGGATCGTGACACTTAAAGCAGTGCCAATCACAGTGTAAGAAACACCAGTCAATTAGTGTCTCTGGCACACTGGCAAATGTGGTCTGCGGGTATACTATCGGTACGAGGACGCCATGCCCAATTGCCCACAATCATTCAGGCTAAATTGATTTGTGGGGTCAGTATGTGGAGCTGGAGCAATTGGTGCCACATGGACGTCTGGATCGACTTCATACTTAAGTTCTGGAACGGAATGATACGCTAGCTATCGCGATTTTGTCCTTGGCCAATGAAGGAGCTTTCTTCGAAAACATGGGATTCACAGTCCCTCGACTGCTGAAATATGGACCCGACGGAAAAACAGCCTGCTTAGTCATTCCTTGGATACAAGAGGAGAGGTCACCAGGTTCAACGACATTAAATGACGAGAACTATATCTTAAATTTGAAAGGTGATCACAGACACAGGGCAATACAGTGCAGGGCCCGAGGAGATCAATCTTGGTGCTATCTGTATAACCAAGCTTGGCATTCCAGTAAGCAAGAGAGCAGACAAAGAGTCAGTGTGCTCCATGAGCTCCATGGGAGAGCGACTGGCCCTCAGGGGTTGATACACATTAGCCCTATGCATTATGCAAAGCGCCGAACCAAAACTTCGTGAAGCAACTACAGTCAGATATCAACAAGGTCCAACTTCCCGTCCAGGATGGTTCGCCTGGTGGTCCTCAATGGAAGAACTACACGAAAACTCAGGCTGCCAGGCTTTGTCTCCGACAAAATATTAACGCCTTTAGGGATATCTCAAGGCTCATACCTCTCCTCAACCGTTCTCTTGTTCAAAGAATCATTGATTGGGTCGTGCCACGCGTAATTAATCACGAGATGCCAACTCAACCATTGACCTTTAGCAGAGGGACATCCGTAGTAGTGTATGCAGTTTTCTATAAGAGATCTCCAGAGCGACTAGTTTAAACGTAGAAAATTTGGAGAGCATCTGGAAAACACCCTCTATCATATTTGCCCTGTAGTTCTCCTAAATCAGGCCAATGTATTAGAGAGAACGGAAGAGGCTCCTTAGGTATTAGCGTCTAATCTAAGAAACATAGATTGTCTACTTAAACAAAAAATCTCCACTATGTATATCCTGTTTGTAATAGAAAAAAAAAAGACCAAGCTAGTCTAGGGTTTCGTGGCCGTGATCTACCTTAAGTGGAGATACAGTGATGACGTCTTCTAGGAGCCAATCCCCCCGAGGTCATTATGGACCGTGACCTGCCTTATTTCTCTTGCAAAGATCTCAAATGAACCCCGCTGTTCATCTCAGGAAATACTTAATTGCTTTTTGCTCAAGCCGAAACCGCAGGCCAGACTCCCAATCAACAGCGCCACTGCAGCTACCCCGCGTTTTTGTGTCGCGTTGAGGTGACGGACTGATTAACTCCGGGGTGCGAAGTAACGAAGTAACGCGATTGGGAACCTTGGAAAGTACCTTTGGAGGACCATTGGAGAGTGTGATTGGGTCGATGTTCTTTATTTGCGCTGCCAGCTCAACTGCGAGATCGCTGGGCGCGCCTGCCGCGAGGAAACAATGCCACGGTCACTCTGCCAGTCCTCTCCTGCTTCAGACTGCCTTTCTTTTTCTTTTAAAGCTCCCGGTGACTGCTGCAATCTACCTCAACCGAATTCATTCGTCTGTGTGCATTGCTGAATTGATACACTCTACATCTCTCATTGCAACATGCGCCTCTTCAAAGAAGCTCCTCCAAAGGTCCTCGTGCCTGAGAAGCTGTCCACCGATGGTCTAGCTCTGCTACGGGGCTCACTCGAAGTGGACGAGCGCAAGGGCCTGACTGCGGAAGAGCTGCTGGAGATCATTCCAAACTACGACGCTCTCCTCGTTCGCTCGGAGACCAAAGTCACTGCGACCGTGCTGCAGGCGGCTCGGCGGTTGAAGGTGGTTGCTCGTGCTGGAGTGGGTGTAGACAATGTCGGTCAGTGAACCCCAGTATGGCTCTCTGCGAGGGCCAAAGGGGATTTCCTGCTTAACTCAGTGCTATAGATGTCGCCGAAGCTACCAAACTGGGCATCGTCGTGGTCAACTCACCCTCTGGCAACATCGGAGCCGCCGCCGAACATACCATTGCACTGATGATGTCGATGGCACGAAAGATTCCCGAGGGCTGTGCCAGCCTCAAAGAAGGGAAATGGGAGCGCAGCAAATTTGTCGGTGTCGAGGTCAAAGGCAAGGTTTTGGGAATCATTGGACTTGGGAAGGGTGCGTTCCTTGACTCTCATCATCATAGTGATCGCTGACGTTCCGTCTAGTGGGCTTGACGGTAGCTCGTCTAGCCAAGGGCCTGGGCATGACCGTCAATGCTCTGGATCCTTATGCCTCGCCAGCTGTGGCAGCTGCTGCCTCGGTGAACCTAGTCACTGCCCTACCAGAGCTTTTGAAATCCGCTGATTTCCTCACGATTCACACTCCTTTGATTGCTTCGACCCGTGGAATGATCGGCGAGGCTGAACTGGCCCAAATGAAGCCTGGCTCCCGAATTTTGAATGTGGCTCGTGGTGGTACCATTGATGAAGCTGCTCTACTAGCGTCGCTCGAGTCTGGACATCTGGCAGGGGCCGCTGTGGATGTCTTTACTTCCGAACCACCAGTTGCCGATTCTACGGCAGCAAAGCTCATCGCTCATCCTAGAGCAGTGGTCACCCCTCACCTCGGTGCATCTACTGTTGAAGCGCAAGAGAATGTTTCCGTCGATGTATGTGAGCAAGTACTGGATATCCTGAATGGATCTCTGCCGCGCAGTGCTGTCAATGCACCCCTCATTCTACCAGAGGAGTACCACAAGCTACAACCATTTGTGCGTCTTGTCGAAAAAATCGGCAGCCTATACACCCAGCACTACGCTGTTGTCCCTGAGGGATCCATGACTCGAAACACCTTCGACCTGATCTACCAAGGCGAAGTCGCCAGTATCAACAACACAAAGCCACTCTTTGCTGCGCTGATCAAGGGCCTCTTGGCACCCATCAGCGGCTCGGAGGGAATAAACATCAACATTGTGAATGCTGAACTGGTTGCTCGCGAGCGCGGCATTTTCGTGAATGAGCAGCATTCCCGTGATCCTGCCGATACCTCATCCTACTCGTCGCTCGTCACGCTTGTGGCGCGTCCACCGTCTCGAGCGTCGTCCCGCGCTCCTGGTCCTACCGATTCATCCAGCTCTGGACCTCAAGGTCCAACCCAGCGGATCATTTCCGGTACTTGCTCCGGTGACCAACCACTGATCACCCGTCTGGGCCGGTTCGAAGCATCCTTCGAGCCCGAAGGCACCCTTCTCATCTGCGAGAACTACGACTCTCCAGGCAAGATCGGTGTTGTGGGTAGCATCCTTGGCCAAGAGGGAGTCAACATCAACTTCATGACTGTCTCACCCGTCTCGTCAAAGCTGGCGACTGGACACGGCCAGGCTGAAAATATTCCCAGCAAAGACGGCAGCGCAGATATCCAACCTAAGGGGATGGCGCCTGGCTCGAAAGAGGCGCTCATGATTCTGGGTATTGATCGTGGGGTGTCGGCGCAGGTTACTGAGGATTTGGTAAAGGAGGGTGGTGTTTTGAGTGCTTATGCTGTTACACTCTGAGAAGAGATTATTTCTACCCGACTCTCCGGGGCTGGAGGAATGTTTGGTGTTTAGGGAGGTGCTCAACGTCTCAATCTTATCTGGTTATTGCTGTCCTTCAACCATGGCAGTGTTATGCTGGAGTTCTGTTAGGCGTGTTTTTGAATAAAAAGAAATATATTTAGGTATACGTTTGTCTCAGCGTTGCTTAGGTTATAGAAATTAGAGATGTACCAAGGACGACGTAGACTTCAAATGGAGATTTCTGTTTGACAGACAGTCGGATTAGCCTGAAAATACAGGACTTGTCCCATGTCAAGGCGAAGCCGTCTACTTGACCAAGTAAACTATCCAGAAACAGGAGATATCTCTCAATTTGCCCCTCAAGTTCTTGATCTTCAGTCAAAGTAAACTCCAATGCCATGCCCGAAAACACAATGACCAAAATTCCCAAGAAACTTAACTCCAACGCAAACTAACGCCAGGGTATCCCAAAAAGCACACCTTCAAAGCAACGGCATGCAATCAAAACATCGAACTCCGCTTTTTATCCAACTTATTCTTCGGCCTCTCCTCACCCTCCTCCTTCCGCCGGAACCCAAAGAAACTACTCTTCTTCGGTGCGAGCGTTTGCTGCTGCTGCTGCTGCGTCCCCCCAATTTTTTCCCGAAAATTCTTTTTGGTTTTAAACAGATTTTGCTCTATAAATATTATAAAGGTCTTTATA
>JAXQJV010000025.1:0-39712 GCA_037042255.1 Penicillium sp. PG106-07D | reverse complement strand
CTATAACTAGTAATCAAATAACATTCAAATCATTGAAGCTTCAATGATTTGAATGTTATTTGATTACTAGTTATAGATCTTGATGTTTATCATCTGTTATTCACCTCATGTCATGGTACAGACCAAGTCAAATACATTTGCATCCAGTTCTTTTCCAAAGGCATCCATTCGAATTCCTCGATAGAACTTACCTCTCCTCAGTGAAAGGTACCCACTTTAGCATAAAAGCATTACTTTGTGACCTCATTCGTACCAACCGCCAGACTAGCCTTTCCAATATCGTGGCTCTCTTGAGGGATTGGCTGTTCCTCATCTCGAGATGAATCAAATGTAGCCTCACTCTTGACATACTCAACGGGGGTATGATTCTTAACGACCAACCACGTAGGTAGCACGGCGAGGCCTATTCGAGTACATTGAGTAAGTATCCTCATCCGCTGGCATTGTACCTTTTTTGTCACTTACCAAGCAGAATTGTGTTTACCGCCAAAGGAACCCTTCCACCGTACCATTCCCGGGTGTTAAGGCCGTATGAAACCGCCTGTGCAAAACTTTCCTGACCACGCAGGACGCCCGATAAACGCGCTGCTCGTAATTAGTAAATAGTTGGCACCACGCTGCGCGCATATTTTCTGACTTACAAAGCTCAGAGATGTTGTCGGTCATAGTTGAAAGAAGATAGTAAAGCCAGTTCTGGAGAGCTTGCTGGGCAAATTCTAGAGAAGACGCAATGAGCAAGTACTTAAAGACTTTTCGGAAAAGGGAGATGCTTACGCCAGAGAATAATCACAAACATTCCCTTGACAAAGCCTTTATCTGACCAGTCATATGACGGAGGATTCGCGGTATACTGCTCCTGAACTACCCAGCCGTAGACCCAGGCAAGGATGTGGACAGCAATGACGTAGAAGAAACTACACAGAAACATTAGCACCTCTTCCAGATTCCAAATAAGTCTCTGACTTTACCTGTAGGTAATGCGGAGCTTGACAGTCAGGCCTTGATAATCAAGGAAGCGACTGACGGTCCAGGAAGATAGAAGAGCTGCGAGATATGCTGAATGATTGGATGTTATTTCCTCGGCCTCAACATGATCTTGCACATGGTTTCCAATACTTACCGACAAGGCCGATCAAGGCTCGAGCACGCACTCCAAAGTAATACGTTTCAAAATCTAGACAATAAAATCAGACTGACTGGCTCAATGGAGGAGGTGTTGTCTAGACTTACTCCCGCTGTATTGATTGAAGTAAGCCGCCCAGAAAACGGGCAGTAGCAGTAAAATCTGAAATACGGTTAGATGAGCTTGACTTCCAAAGTGTACAGAAAACAAAAATAAAACTCACCTCCTTACGAGCAGATACTCTCCAAAGCTCGAAGAATTCCGCCCGCCACGAATTGAGAGCAATAACCTTAACTTTGCTCCCGTCGCTGCGTTGGACCTTCTCAGGACGCGTGAGGAAGTAGGCCAGCGGGACAGCCAGGCACTGTAGTGCAACAAAGATGAGATATGTCTCTGTAAAAACTGTTCAGTAACGCTTAGCAAACTTGAGATATGTGCCACATACCAGATCCGACCTTGCCCTTTTTCTTTGAAACGGCAGAGCTTTATTCAAGTCAGCGAGAGCCCTCAACCACGCAAAGAACGGCCTTACTGGTTCAGTCCCAGGACAATGGCACTTCCAAGCAGAGGCCCACCTGTCCGAAACCAAAGCCAGATACTGTAATATGGATGTCAGTATCCAATAAGCCCGATGATGCCCTTTTCGTTTGATCTAGACTCACTTCATGTATTGGCCTCTCTTGGATGGCTCAGGATACCCAAGTGCCACAGCACCCTCGGAAGCCCAGAACAGACCAGCTCTGATTTGGTCAGTTTCAGGCCTTCGACATCTCCACTATTTATCATTTGATTTGACTCACGATAATCCACATGCTACTGCTCCGAGCAATACAAACCATTCATTGCCCTTTACATAAGGGTTAGTATCGTTACAAAAACCGACAATATCAAGTACCCACATAGCGATTATTTGTATACAATGCAGCCCTTTAAATTTCGTCAGTGGGCTTCAATTATTTGGAGTGTCCACAAGCGTCAAAACTTACGAATAGATCGGATAGCCGGCTGCACCCAACAGCAAGGTCCAGTTCATACCGATACGGTTGGCAATTGGACCACCGAAGACACACAAAAATCCCACTAGAGACCGCAAAGCATATAATCAGTAAATTTTCCACATGAACAGCGCGCACGACATACTCAAGGCGAAAACCAAGGCATTGGCCGCGTTGATCAAGTACGGCGACTCAGCACCACCCGCTCCCAGAGAGTTCATTGCATTCCATAACCCAGGGGCCAGGAAGCCAACGCCTCCGATGATAAAGGCATTAAAAAGCGTGCTTCTGTGCCAGACCCGTTTCTCAGGAAAACTTGACACTTCGGAGGACGGCGATGTAGGGATTGACTCGGCCATGTTGCTTTCTGTGTCTATCTGATTTTGACTGCCTTTCGACTTTCTGTGATAAACGACCACAAACGATGTGGTAGATGGACTCTTCGTCAATCTATACCACTTCAAACTAGAAAATTTAATATAAGACCATCTATTCCGTCGATGGCGTGCTATGGCATGCGGAAAAACTTATGTTACTGTAACAGGGCCACTCCACAATTGACCCACAAAGAGGACTCAAACCGACCAGTCTCATCTTTCAACCGAGAGCTAATTTGCGCCAGCCTTTCATTGGCTTCACTTGGCAACTTTTAGCATTCGGATTTACCCGTCTTCTTGCTCAGTCGAGTCAGTCCAGATCTCGGCCAAGAATTTCTCGGTGGGGGTGTTGAAAAAAAAGTGGGGGTATGAGGAATCGTATCACGACAGCGGCGAGAAGCCGACGCAAAGCGTTGGTTTAAATGTTTACCCGATGATAATCCAAAAATGTAATATGTGACTGTGATATTTTGCTATGAAGGAGCTCAACTCAAAAGTAACATTGTGATTCTGGCGAAGACTGTCGTGATTGAAAAATTGTAGCACAGCTAGCATACTTACGACCCGAAGGAAAAATGGCCCCTCTCCATCTAAATTCTATAATCCCAGATGACGATCAAGCTCTGGAATGATCTCTTCACTCGATGTGGGGGATGAGATCATAAGAAGGATATGTTGATCAGGCCGAATTAGGAGACCTCCACGGTGTATCTCCGACGCAAACCACGACTGCCTCACGAGGTCAAAATCTTTACCAGGGCGCCACACGTTCAGTGAGATCTTCCTCTCTTTGAAAGTGCTTCTCAACGACGGAAAATCGGGTATTTTCCTGGCTCCCTTGCTCGTCCAGAATCAAAGTAGAAGAATCTGGGTTGCACAAGTCCAGTGTACTCCGTTGGCACTGGTTAATTTGAGCCGCGCTGAGCTCCTTGACGTAAGAGATATCGATTGGCTCTAGACGCGTTGTGGGTGCTTCAGGTCGAGTTGAGCTCGTGAATAGAATCCAGACATGGGGCAGCCGAGCTCCTGCGTCGAACTTGGGATGGTAATACGAGGCATGAGCAGGCGGCTGGTCTGCGCCATAAACACAACCAATATGATGCTCGAGCTAAAGGGCAGTGATAGTGCCTGTCAGCCTGTGATACCCTCCTCGATCAATATCTCGTTGACTCACATTGTCAAAATGCTCCCTCTGATCCTCAATCCCCTGAGCAACTTTCTTTCGACGCTGTGGATTCTTCAGAGCCTCATTGAGGGCTTTGCGAGCTTCTGCAATGTCCTCCCCGCCTGCAGTGTTCAAGCTCTTGAGCAAAGTGAAAATCTTTTTTCCATTCTTGACGATCTATTTAGAGTAATTGTCCGCTATCATGCGTCGCTCGGACGTGTATGTTGAAAGGATCGAGGGGCCTGCCACTTTGTGATGAACCATGGCAATTTTGTAGGTGAGATTATGCACATCTGCAAGACCGCAATTGAGGCCCAAACCGCCTGTCGGGGGGAAAGAGTGAGCAGCGTCACCAGCACTCTATCTACCCTTAGTACTGAAGGGAAAATCTGCAGTAGATTAGTACTTACAGGAAAATGATTCCCTTCTGAAAGGTTGCCGCAATCTGTGGCCGGAGGACCCACGGTTGGAAACTCAAGATATCAAATGGAACATCCTGCCCGATAGCAGCACGTATCTTCGCCCAGCGCATGTCTTCTGTCCAAAATTCTACAGGCTGTTTGACAATATCAACCTCGCTGATATGCACTTGGTTACCGGTTAGATCGTAGCCGATGATGAATCCTAGTACAGAGACCGGTATACCATCGTCGTTGGAGGTCAAAGATATCAGTCCAGAATCTCCCACTTTGTCACTATCGTCGCTCTTGGCGGGTGAACTCTCGCACTGGCCCGCGATATAAATGAAATTCAGAAGCACTCGAGAGTTTCTATTTTTGTCAGATTCATGAGATGCTTATATGCCCGGACATACGGATATACATTGCAGTACGGATATAAACATGCGTTTCCGCGGAGCATTCCGTAGAGTTTAGCGACGACCGCGGAGGCTGATGAGGCCGACTTTGGGCATATATTTGCTCGAACTGGTCAGGTTCACGTTGAGTAGTAGGCTCATACTGAAAAGCAATTTCCATGCACTACAACTGACCTGGTGACACAGCATGCAGTCTTCCGGTCTTGACAGAGCGCGACTTCAAACACAACGGTGCTTACCATGACAACGAACAAGATTTTATCGGCTTACCATACGCAATTCCGAGGATAAGACGATGCTGATGATCTAGAAAAGCACTCATATGTTGCTAGGTTGTGCATTAGGTATGAGAAAGTTTGTCATTAGGTAGGAATGATAAAGTTGCCATAAAAAAGAATTCGTCATATGAACACAGCTGTTGCCATCCGGGGGCATGAAGGTGGTAAAGAGCACACATCCAAAAGCCTTGTCACAAATAACATGCCATCTACTCTCCTAACCCTCCTTTTACAGCGCAAGGGCAAGACCTAGGACACCAGCAGCACCCGCCAGGCTGATCGCAAGGCCACCGGTGGCAGCGGGGGCACCACCAGTAGAGGTGGAAGTGCCAGAGCCCGAGGCAGAGCTTGAAGTAGAGCTGCTGCTGGAAGCCGACTTGGTCTGGGTGGCAGTGGATGTTAAAGTCAGCTGGGCAGAAGAAGCTGTCGAGGTGTGACCGGTAGAAAGGGGAGTGGAGGAGGCGCCAGAGCTGCTACCAGGAAAGCCGGAACTGGAGCCGGAGCTGGAGCCGGAGCTGGAGCCGGAACCCGAGGTGGCAGTAACGGTGGGCCTGTCGCTAAAATAGCTGGACAGTGCCGAAACCTCCGCCTCGCCCTCAGCGGTGGCCCATGACTTGACGCTCTCGGGAAGACTGTTGTACCAGGCCGGGTAGGTGCTGTGAAGGAGATCGTTGATCACGGAAGACTGGAAGGCGGAGTCGGTTTCGAGGGCCTGGTACCAGGTGGTGGGAATAGCAGTCTCGAGGACGGACTGGATATCGCTGGGGATAGTCTCGGTCATGTAAGGAGGCTCGATGTCATCCAGATAGTCGTCATAGGAGATGGTGGAATCGGTGGCCGGGGCAGCGAGGGCTGCTGTGGCGAAGAGCAGAGTGGCAAGAGCCTTGTACTGCATCGCGATGGTGTTTTTGGAAGATTGGGATTGGGGGTTAATCAACGAACACCGTCTTTCGGGGAGCTTCTGGGGCAATGAGGACGATATGAAGTTGAGAAAGATGAAAGTGGCAGGTTCAGAATATCGACAGGGACTAGCAAGGCTTAAGTACGCCCCCACCGCAGCCTCATCAGGAAGCAACCATCGCTTGTCGCCTAAAATAAACCGTACCTACTATTATTGAGGCTCATCCAGCTTTCTTGTTGTTGATCTTTTTTTTCTCACACGAGGGTCACACATGTGGATCCTCAGGCCAGCCAGATGGGGTGATTTTGTCAGACTATGCCACTATGGCTGCTTCATCTGCTTGGCACTCCAATCACCGTCCAGTCGCCCCCAAAACATGCCCCAGAGACTAGATCTTGAACAGGAAAAGCGCGCTGGACCCTGGCCAATTGACATTCGGCATCAATTCGTCCTTGAGACTGCGTCATGGTACTGGCACAGTGAGGGCAATCCTTTGAGAAGAGGCTGAGACTCCCTCCACCTCCAAGACTGCCCTGATCCAAACTTTCCTACAACCGGGCCGAAGTATTTGAGCCTGGGCTTCCTATATAGCGGTCTATTGTTTTTGTTCGGCCAACGAGATCGACACGGGGTTTATTAGGAATTCGATCTTGAAGAGACCGGCGACGGAAAAGCCCGACATTATTGTTTCGCCACATCCTCGCCATCATCTACACCCTCTTTGTCTTCATCGGTCTAGATTACGCATGCCTTTTCTCACTACTTTCAATATCATTGGATTTGGGATTGCGTTGCTGCTCCATGACATCACGGACCGGTGAGATGATCTACATCTCTCAACTCCGCTGCTGCCCTTGAGAAAAGATTGGTTATTAATCCTGCATCGCCCTCCACCCAGCCCCGGAGGACGATGCCCCCAAAGATTACAGCCTGAGCTGGTTCGTTGACATCGGTAAACGCTTCTACTTCACTGGCTGGTCTGTACAGCCTTGGTAAGAATTGTTGGCCAGGCTTACGTCGCCCCATCAGCACCAACCGGTTCGGATGGTGGCTCAGTACGTAGCTCTGCTGCAGGTTGTCATGGCTTTTTGTGCTACCCCGTGCTATTTCTGTCAGGTCAGGGACCTACAATCCAGATGATGGGCATAGGCACTATGCTTTTCTTATGAAAGTATCAACTCTTCCGCAATTCAGCCACAACCTTTGGGATTACGTGGGCCTGTTACGCGACTGTCTTGGTTTCAGTAGAAAATTTGCTGCTATTCTAAGCTCCAGCCAGTTCTTAGCATAATCGCCAGCTCAAGTACTAGCAGTGTCGGGCACTCTCATTGGCGATAGCCGTAATGCCAACCCGGCCTAGCAAGATCCTGCCGCACCTTGTATTCCCCCTCAGCCTCGTCCAGAACATCCATATCCAGCTCAACAATCTTCATCCCTTCGTCACTGTTATCAAACAGCTCAACCCGACCGAGGAACGGCATCGCAACTTGAGACCGACCAGCAAATCCCTCATCCGAAGGCCCACCAACATTACAAAACACCACCGCGCAAGTATTTTCAAAAGCCCGGCTCACAACAGCAGCATCGAGAAAATCTCCCTCAGACCTGGGATTCCTCTTGATACCAACGTCCCCGGCATCGGTATATCTCCAGAACGCGGGCACAATAATCATCTTCGCGCCCTGCATAATCAACTCCCGGAAGGCTTCCGGGAACGCCAAGTCCCAACAAATCAGCAACCCGACCTTGCCAAGTGGAGTGTCAAAAGCGACATGACGGCTGTCGTTGCCCGAGCCCTTCACGAAGGGTCTTTCGGGGTGCCAGAGGTTCTTTTTCTCGTAGCGTCCCTTGATAGTACCGGTATTGTCGATGAAGTACGCTGCGTTGACGATCGTACCATCAGAGTGTAGTTCGCCGAGGGATCCAGGGACGATGCAGATGTTGCACTCTTTTGCTAGAGCGCAGTATGCGTCCAGATAGGTCTTCCAGTTGGCACATCGATTGCGAATCTCGGGATCGTGGCCTGGGGCGAAATCGGCTAGATGGTACTCTGGAAGAACTGCGAGGTCTGCCCCGGAGGCAGCTGCATCTCTGATGAATGCGACAGCTCGCTGATGATTGGACTCAATCCCATTAGGTTGCTGTAGATGAATAAGTCAAAACATGCCAGGTGGTTAAATTAGGCCGGGACGTTCCGAGCACACCTCCGGGCTTAGCTGAATGACCGCAATCTTGTAGACGGTCATTTTGCGGGTAGATGTTTTGGAAATCAATGTCTTTGCACACTGATCCTTTCTGTATGCGTTGAGAAACAAAATGGCAGATTAGGGAACTTTGAGGTAATTCATAGCGCGGAATCTCGGACCTAAAGTACCTTCCTATCAGTCGTTCCCCGCATCTGATAACTTCCCGGAAAACGATACGGGTTCCGTTTCATTCGCTAGCATACCAAGCTCGGCAATTCATCATGCAACCTAAACCCAGATCTACTTTATGGTTGGTTTTTGTCGCCGAGGTCTCGGAAGCTTGACGCGATTTGCGACTGCCACCTTTCGCGTCTCTACCGGCGCTGGATGGACCTTCCATTTCGTCCATTTTAATGCACACAACGTTGAGTACTCTGACGATGTGCCTCGAGATGAGGAATCTACTACGCACCACTTGCCATCCCCCAACATTTAGGTGGCCACTAGACGATCACCCGGGCAGTACTCGAGCCCGTTTCAATCGTTCTTGTCAAATCTTCAATTCGACATGGGTATATTGCCTTCCAACACAAATAGGATTGGGTTAGTGGTCAGCTGTTTGCAGTCGCCGTGTCAGCAGCCGCCGACGCCTCCTGGAGAAGTTGCACTATAGACTCCGGTGCTCCACCTGCTTCCGCTAAATCAAGCGGTGTTTGGGCATCAAACGAATTGATATCGGGATAGACCCCAGCCTCCAACAAAACCCTCATAACTTCCTCCTGTCCATTGCTGACTGCCCAATGCAATGCTGTCCAGCCATCATAATCTTGCATTCCCCCTGCAGCACCAGCATCCAGAAGAATGCGAACAATAGCATCTTCACCTTCCGCGGCAGCGAGATGTAATGCGGTCTTTCCCATGTTGTCCCTCGCAGAAACATCAGCTCCAGCACCGAGGAGCAATTCAGCCGTGCTCTCCTGGCCGCCTGAAATTGCTCTATGCAAGGCTGAATACCCCGAATTGTCTTTCGAGGATAGGTCAATACCTTGGTCAATGAGCAACTCCACTGTTGACTTATAACCATTTTCCACAGCCTGTCGAAAGGCCTCATCACTTGTCTTGTCGATTATGGCACCACTATCCAGGAGCATTTTTGCTATCTTCGTGTTTCCTTCACTGACTGCATAGAAGAATGGTGTGTGTCCCTCCTGGTCCTGGATCTGGATCGCTGCCCCAGCATCCAGTAGCATTCTGGATATAGTGTCATGACCCTTTTCTGCAGAATAATGCAGAGCAGTGTAACCCTTCATGTCGAGGAGGTCCACTTTACAACCAGAGCGGACAACCAATTCGACCAGCTCATCAAAGCCCCCTTCTGCGGCGAGATGCAGAGCCGATGTTGCAGTATTTGTTTGCGCATGAACAGAAGCACCAGCTTCTAGGAGAGACGTTGTAATATCAAGATCATTCTCTTTGACTGCCCAATGTAGCGGAGTCCATCCAAGATGTGTAGCAGCGTTGATATCTGGCCCACGATCAAGCAAAGCTCGCACAGCCTCTTTATGTCCTTTAGCAGCCCAATGCAAGGGCGTCTGGCCCCTGTTATTCGTCGGGTCCAAGGGTGCCCCAGCATCGAGCAGAATAGGTGCAATTGATGGCGAACTTGAAATAACCGCGAAATGCAGTGGCGTCGTACCTTCATCATCGGGGGTAGAAGGGTCGGCTCCTCGATCTAGGAGCAGTTGCACGACGTCCTTATGACCAGTACCACAAGCTTGAGATACTGGAGTCTTCCCGTCGGCTTTTTGAACTGATACATCTGCTCCGGCTTCCAGAAGAAGCTTGACGACATCGGGGCGTCCCAATAATGCCGCCCAGTGCAATGGGGTGGCGTTTTCATGGCCTTGAAGATCAGGACTCACCCCATCCACGAGCAGTTCTCGTACAGAATCGGAATGCCCTTCTCCCGCAGCAATGTGCAACGGGCTATCGCCTTCATGATCTGGTGCGGAACCATTTGCGCCAGCGCCAAGCAGCATCTGCACGATATCTGCGTGACCTGCCGAGGCCGCTAAATGGAGAGGTGTATGCCCAACCGCATCAACTGCATGAACAAGGGCACTGCCACCCCCATTAAGGATCAATTCTGCGGTACGTGAAAATCCCTTTATCGCAGCTACATGGAGAGTCGTCCGTTTGAGCTCGCCAATCGTTGTGTCCGAGATAATTGCCCCTTTCTCAAGCAGTAACTCCACAACGCGCTCTTTACCTGTTAAAATAGCAAGCTCCACAGGAGTCAGTCCATTTGGATTCTGGATTGCCAAGTCTGCCCCAGAATCAACTAGAAACCCGGCGGCGGCGAGATGCCCGAAAGCGCATGCATAGTGTAACGGCGTATACCCCTCATCATTTTTCGCACGGGGGTCGGCTCCATCTTCCAGTTGTTCCTTGATGAGATTAACATGTCCGGATACAACCGCATTGAAGAGCATTGGCCATCCCTCTTCTTCGGATGTAGAGGACTGGATGCCCAGCCGGGCGAAGTGTTCATTGGCCTGAGTGAGGGCAACGATATCTGGTGACTCGAGATAATGGGCTACCTGCAGGAAGAGCTCTGGAGGGAGGGGTAGACCATGCCAGGAGCGCATTTTGAGCCGAGTCTGCTAAGAGTTGCACAGTCATTGAATCGATGTTGCTCTTGACTGAAATACGAGAATCTCCTGAGTCACGTGTTGTACATCTACGCGCAGTCAAAAGCGGAGTCGGGGTCTTATCTGATGCAGTTGGACACCATAGTGGAAAAGATTATGATGTTTCAACCGCAAGGCCTAGATACAATTTTCACATATTGCTGACAGAGGTGAAAGTGAGTTGATTCCAAGACAGAATGGAAGGTGACGGGAGCTGCCCGTCTTCCCGCAATATATTTCCATCATCCATCTCATAGGTTTGTGTGGGGACATCTTATGGATATTTTGGGCAGATCCAAGCAACACGCGTTATCTTGATTAGCGCTGGATGGACCCATCGGGATTTCTCTGGCAGCTCTTCACCTCATCCACCTTGATTCCTTAGAACATCTGGCTATCGTCGATCCTCGATCTAACCTGGAGACAATCGTGAAAGAGCGGCTTCCCCAGATCCTCCCAGAGCATCTTCGTGCCAGTGTCTCGAAGATAACCCAAACAAAAGATCTTGCTGGACCCGTGAAGCGCTCCGACATTGTCCAGGAATAGGTGTGGCCTCGAAGATCTGTCATTCAAAACATCGCTCTGGAGTGAGGTTGAAAAAGCGCACCCCTAGATACGCTGTGCTGGACAAGCACTACGGGGATCCCCGCATCACACCTGAACCAGCGCACGTAGGATAAGAGCCGGCTAATTGTCGTCCATCCATTTAACCCACCTTATATTCTACCACTTCTCGAGATCCTTCCTTCTCCGGACACGTCGCAGCTAGTTACCGATGCGAAGATGAAATTCTGGCGTGATAGAGGCCGGGAACCTATTCTTATCCGAAAGAAAATCAAGGGGTTTGTGCCAGGAAGATTAGCGTTGTCGTTGCTCCGGGAAGCCATTCATATAGTGAATGAAAACATTGTCACGGTTAAGGAGCTCGACAGAATCATCGAAAGTAGTATGGGCACGCGGTGGGCGTACGCTGGGCAATTTAAGAGTTTCAACATGGGAGGAGGGGGGGTTTTTACAAAGCTTACTTGATAATGTTGGAGAATCCGTTGGGGCCAGCCACGGAAGACAAAGTTAGTGGTCCTTGAACCGATACACCGTGAGTTTTACCAGCCCTCTTTCATTCTTCAGTCATCTCACTTACTTCTTTGACTGTGCAACTTCCACGAGTACAAACATTGATAACTATTATATCCACGAAAGTTATTGAGTTTCTACGAGTCATCATGGAGCCCTGCGTGCAGCAGGTTACAGTTAGAGATACCCTTTCACCGCGCTATGGGCGAATGAGTTTTGCTCGAAACAATTAAAAAGAAACCATTAACAAGAGCAGTCATTCTGAAAAGGAATTTTTCTGGCCCTATAAAGTATGTCCTTTCTGGGTATAGTCTGAATAAGGCTGGAATAAAATGAAAATCCAGCAAGCGGCCAATGAGGTTAGGTAAAGACAGCAATCACCGTGACATCACCAGTATTCTACACTTCGCCAAAGAAAGTTTTGCCTCTTGAATATTGTAGTACCAGTGCATTTGCAAATATGTTCTCCGGTGACTTTGAGACTGATTATTACATTACAATGACAACTGTCCACATTCTGTCTCCCGGCCACCTACGAGGCCCAATAAAACTACCTACCATGGACTACTCATCGGGCTTAGGAACCTCTGCCTGAGCACCATTATTGGCGTAGTTAACAGTGAAAAACGGGTCTTTGTCTATTATCAGTTAGTAAATTCCAGAATAGAAACAGACCCCTTAAATACATACCCCTCACTGGATCGCTCGCCTCAGACGTATGTTCAGTGATTTTATGGAGGTCCTCCAGCGCGTGGTCATGGGCCAGTTCAGCACACATGGCTTGAGGGGAGCTTTGAATAGACCTGTCAGAAGCCGCAAAGGCCAAACAATCTTAGGGGTTATGGACTTACGGTGCGACATTCCTGTCAATGATCATCTGCAGATCATTGAGCCTGTGAGTCTGTCCGGCGGGGGCTTGCTCAGTGTCGCGAAGCGACTTTCGAGTCTGCATTGAGTTGGGAACCAGAGGGTTGTTATCGATAGTCGATACCATCTTCGCGATTATGTTAAGTGTAGATATAAGTTCAAAGGTTGCTCAGGAGCTTCAATGAAGAAGGAAACGATGGAGAAGTCGTCGGTTTTGAATTTCATGAAAATGCGGGGGAGGTTCGCCGGGACATCGAACCAAATGTGGCAAACCGATGATCTGAAGACTATTTGGTGCCACTGAATGGCTGAGATTAGTCACTGTTGGGTTGGATATTTCCAACATATCGTTACCTCTCATAACATGATCCCCGAGAGCGGCTGTGACGTCAACGCCCTTTTCTTCCTCATTGCAGTTCGCCTTCAAGCTCTATGGATTTGCCACAATACTTGAGGCCTTCGCTAGATTTCATGCCTGGAGCTTAAAAGTGTTTAATCTAATGTATGGAGGCTACGAATGCGAGCCACATTAAGACAAGAACTCCCGGACCCTTTAGACTTAGATACATAGATAACTTGTCGAATGTAGAGATTGGGTCCAATCGTCCACCCATCCAATGCAACGTTTGATAGAGCTCTTCGGGGATCTGCTTGAAGTTCCAGAGATTCAAAGTTTTCTGCTTCTGCTTTCTGGATTCTGGTGCAAGGCGTAATGAATCTATCTCTCACCAAATTCGTCCGACGCAGCCTTTTTGCTCTGTGCGAGCATTTGAAAGGTAACCCCGGAAAATATGAGGCATTCCTGGGTAGAGATCCAATTTTGTCTCCACGTAATTCTCTGCCAAGACTTGCTCGTAAATGAGATCCTCATCGCGAAGGATATCCATTCCACACACTTGGAAACAAATCCTCGGTAGTCCTCGGTGTCCCGTGGGCCAGATGTAGGGCACAAACATCGGCAATTGCTCGTCCCCCTTTATCGAGTCGTCGAAAACATTCTCCAAAGCTGGCGATAGGACGGGATCGCCCTTACAGGCCTCTTGAGTCCGAGAGATGTAGATTTCTTTATATTTCTCGGGCAATGACATACTAGTCCCAGGTGGTAGAATTATGGGGGCCAGGAGAAAAGTCCCCGTTATTCTTGGAGACAAGCATTCGTCGCGCGCCAGAAGGGCAAGCACTGCTGACATGTTTCCTCCAGCAGAGGAGCCGCCAGCGAGGAAACCGCTTGCCAAAGATACGCCCAGGTCGGTCTCAGCGTTTGCTGCGATCCATCATTTTGTAGAGACTCCTTCTGGAGCCGCCGAGACAGGCCAGTGGAGCTAGCTCGGAGGTGGCGCGGTGGATTCGGCAAGTGACGAATGTTGGAAGCCAGAATTTTGTGATAGCATGATTGTTTATCTTGTTGCACAATTGGCCCGTTGGCATGGCCATATGAAAAGAGTGAGACTCTGACTGTTGGGAGCCTTGTCCACGAAGGGGCGGTTGTGAAGCTTTCAGTCAACATCTTGATAACACTTGAAACTGAAGGACTGGAATGACATAATACTAGGTAGAGTTAGATAATCGCCACTTCATGAGCCCATCCAAGGCTTGATCAAGGCTTCCTAATGGCGTTGGTTCTTAGCTTCTGGATGGGTGGCACGCCGGAACGCGCACATACATGAACGAGCAGAACCAAATGACGAGACGATGAGAATTCTATGACCTTGATCGTTGAAACATTGCTATGAAATTTTCCAAGTGTAGAGATCCACAAGCCGAGAAACTGTCCGGCCTGGGTAGATCGCAGCCTTGGTGTTGTGAGTAAACCCGTCAGCTGTTTTCGGTCCAGCTCCGGCACTAGAGTTGATGCCTCAGGCATAGTCCTGCAGTGGTAATCGCGATTCGCGTGAGTGCGCTCTTTGCCCTCCTTCCCTTCTAGAGCAATTTATAAGATGGTCCTTCTTGCCTGTCCTTCTTCTCCATTCCCACCATCGCGTCCGAAAGATTTCAAAGGGAAGCCGGGGAAGTAAAAAGGTTCTCCATTCTGGCCGTGTTGCGGCTGCCGAGGTCCCTTTATCAATCGATGAACAAGAATATATGCCCTATCCATCAATGGCTATCAAAATGCGAAACGGACTAAGTATCCCTTCCGCTTGTCAAACCGAAGAGAGTAGGTAGGATACACTGACATGCCTTGTCCACTTGTACCCAACTACCACGACGAGTACATGACTCGCATCAAGCATTAGACAAGACAATCTCAAACCACGTTCGACATGCCCCCAAATGCGGAGTACATGGCGGGGTGCAGCACGGAAAACATTTAGCAAATCAATTCTTCTAAGAATAATGTCGATGGTCAACTAGTGACCGTGCCACGGACGAACCAGGCCCTGGAGCGACGCGCTTTCTTGCAGGGCCCATCTGCGCTAGTCCCAAAACAGTCATTATCTGGAGAGGCGAGGCCGATGTGGATTCGACAACCGCCAAATCCGAGGATTTCTGCTGGCCGATGGGGGTCACGGTTCTTGCAACAAAGGTGATCGGGGAGAAAAAAAATTTCCAGTCTCTTGCTTGGTTATATAAGATGGTTTCTCGCATATTCTGGTCTGGTGAGGTGATGCTTGGCTTGATACTTGCCGTGGACGTTTGTGCGATCTATACTTGGCCGTGAGATCATTTGTCTCCACGGAGCGGGCGAAGTGAGGTCATCCCAGGAACTCTCCGCATTGACAGATTGGGGACCGATCAAACAAACATCGAGTTATCTGGACGCGGGGTGACTGTTGGGGGATTTTGTAGGACTTTCTGCGACAGTCTCAGCCAAGAGCCATGGTCTTCGCACGAGGCGATATCTCTGGTCACGATGATGAAGTCGTCGGTATGAAACGACACTCATCTGAGTCTCTCAAGCCTATCTGTCGGATATCACTAACCTTCGCGAGTTCTAGACCACAACGCTCCGGGCAGAAACATCGAGGTCGTATCCTGGAATGGCCTGGAAGACCCCGAGAACCCATACAACTGGCCGCTTCGCCAAAAGTGGACATTGACTCTTCTTGCGACATTTGCCACGTTCATGACCATGACGAACGGCACTATTATCACCGTGGCACATGCCGCCATCAACGAGGAGTTTGGCATCTCCGATGCCAACTTCCCTCACTCCTACTGGCCAGTGACGTCCTGGGCCGTGGGTGGGGGTTGCTCTTCTCTTCTCATCTTGCCACTCATGGAGGAGTTTGGTGTGCGAGGGGTGTTCTTGTTGGCTTATTTAGCCTTCATCTGCTTTGTTATTCCTCAAGCACTCGCGCAAAACTTTGCCACGTTGATCGTGACCCGGTTTTTCGCTGGCGGATGTGTCTCAATCCTGGCAAACACCGCTGCCACGGTGATTGGGAATGTATGGGACACTGAGAAGGCACGGAATATTCCGGTCAGTCTCTACATTGTCACCTACCTAGCGGGAGCGAGTATTGGACCCGTCATCGGGGCACCCATCTTCGAATTTCTCTCATGGAGATGGATCAGCTATCTCCAGCTGATCTGGCTTGGAGCCTTCTTCCCATTGTATTTCTTCCTCTTCAAAGAATGTCGAGGCATTGCCATCCTAGGCCAACGAGCAAAGGCCTTGCGGAAAGAGGGTAAGATGGTGTATACCCAGCATGAAATCGACAGCGAGGGTCAATCGATGATGAGGATCGTGGCACACAGCGCAACAAGACCTTTGATCCTATTCTTCACCGAGTCAGTCGTCTTTGTCTGCTTCATGTGGTCTGCCTTCACAGTGGGAACCTTGTACCTTTTCACCCAGTCCGTCGAGCAAGTCTTCGTCGGTCTGTATGACTGGACACCCTCTCAGGCAGGGTATATCCAAGCCGCTATCGTGGTCGGCGAGATCCTAGGCTGGGTAGGAACCCTATTCTCAGGCAAGATCTATTTCGCCTCTGCTGCGCGGAACACCGAAGTCCCTGGCACACCTATCCCCGAAGCACGACTTTACCTGGCCATCGTGGGCGGTATGATCGGGATTTCTGGGGGCATGTTCACCTATGCGTGGACCTCGTATCCCAACTTTCCCTGGATCGCACCAGCGGTTGGTCTTGCCATGGTGGGGGCAGGCAGTGTGATCGTCGTGACCGGGCTGTCCGACTACGTCGTGGATGCGTACGCCAAGTATGCCGCGAGCGCAGTCGGAATCATCGTCACTGGCGAGAATACCTTCTCAGCATTCCTACCACTGGCCGCTATGAGCATGTACAACACGCTTGGGTTTCAGTGGGCGAGTACCTTGCTTGCACTCATCTCCCTCGTGCTGTCGTTTGCGCCCATTCTGTTTGTCGTTTATGGAAAGCAGATCCGAGAACGGAGCCCGTTCATGAAGGAAGCCATGCTTGAGAAGAGGAGGAAAAGCATTGACTCTTCCGTTTAGCTAATGTATACCTATTTTTGTCTGCATTGTACATACATACATAGACAGAGTACAGGAGTAGTTTGACTGATTTGAATTGCCGAACAAACTACTGCAATACAACTCTACTACTGCTTCAGGTTCTTCGAAGAAATCCCCGGTACTGGCCAGGTTTCTAGGGAGTTCCACAGCCGCAGCTCATTTGAGTCCGATAGATTACAAAAATTCCCGAAAACTTGACGAACGAGCCGACGAGGTCACCGGGCGTTGAAGGAGTGGGCCACATTCAAAAAGCAGACTTCGATTGAGGCTCCCAAGACAGAACTTGAGTTTAGTAACGTGTGGATACCATTGACTGACTACTGCAACTACTGGACTTGTCGTTGCATTGGAGCCCGTCTCTGAAACACAGCACCTCCAAGAAAACAAGCGGGACGAAACCTTGATGCCATCCCAGGAACGGAGGCATGACTCGTGCGCCGGGTCAATAGTTTGGGTTTCTATTGTCGGCCCCGTTCACCTCTTTGCACGTTTCTCACTCGTAAAAGAGGGGCAAGAAAACGTGGTGTGGACGGACATTTGGTAAGAATCAATCCACTTTTTCGCTAGGGTAGGAGAATGGACGAGGCAGTCGGAGGTTTTCCAGAATGCGGCTTAGAACGGGCTCGCATCCCGCTAGCCCCAGTTGGCGGGTCGACACCACTGGATATCGTACCTGGATAGAGTTTACAAACGACAGTATGTACAATGTGTATGTACATGTCGGCAGCATGATTGACTTTGTAGCAAATGTTTATTCGAAAGCTAGTTAACCAGAACTCAATGATTGAAGAGATCGTCAACCGACGACGGTAGCGAATACTACCCCGTTGTCGATCCAGATTGGCGATCGTCCCCCTTTCTCATCCGGATCCCGTCGGCCAGTGAAAGTTTGAACTCCATAGAGCCGCGTCTATCAAATCCTTGTTATCCAAGCGACATCTCGTTTGTGGTCTACTAGTCGGGAGTTTGCAGTTAGAAGGGTATAGAAGAGTATGCTTCGCATGGAGAATGAAGATCATCACCCAAAAAGGGGAAATTCGCGAAGTGCATGCCCTGCATGGAGTTAAGTTTGACGGACTGAGTTCATCGCATGCTACAGAACTCCGTACACCTACTCATGTACTGACTACGTATGCCGTCATCCCAAGTTTCCTCTTGCGGTATGCTGCAGCATTGTGTTGATTCCCAGCCACGGGATTTTTGATACGGGGAGAAATCCAGGCCCCACGGCCACCAACGAGGCTAGAATGCTGGACCTTTCTAGATCGTTTCAAGCTGGACGATCAAACAAACACGCCTCGCCGTCTGCCCTGTGCGGCCCACCCGCCCGAGATTCAGTCGGGACTACGGAGTAGTCCAGGGGAAAAAGGCCAGAAAGCCTGCAGGTGCCAGGAGTTGAAACAACTACCAGGAGCCTATTGTTGGTCTAGTAGTACTAGTATTTCGTCTGAACTCTAGACTTGGGTACTGTACTTTGGTGTTCAATTGCCGTAAAGGCGTAGCACCGTAGCACGAGGTCAAGTTTGTACATACAACACTTCGATAGTTCACGAGGCTAGTATAACCCCCTCTTTTTCCAGACCATCATCGCTGACTCTTTCTGCATTGGGAGATAGGGTGCTATCTCCACAACTTACTTAGCGAGTCCGTGCTGTGAATGAGCTCAAAAGTAAGACATCCTTCTGGCCAGGCGCTCGCTTGCCCTTGGTGACTTCGTCACAGACCAACACGAGGCAGGTTGACCAGATCTTGCCCGCGTGTTCGAGGGTAAGACATGATGTTACACTCGGCAACTTTAAACAGCGGGTTTTTCACGGCATCAATGATCCGGGTTTATGGGAGGGAGATCGTATTGGCGTATCCGCTACGTGCCCAAAAAAAACAAGGAAAAGAAGCTTCGCAAGGACTCATTGTTGGGGATGTCGGCCATCGGACTTTTCTTGATAGTCCGTTAGTTGCATTTGCGTATCTAGGCGAACGTGGGCGATGGCCACAAACTCTGGTCCGGCTGGGCCCTACCCGCAAATTTTTCTACAATAGCCTGAATGGGTCGCTATGTGTATGTCTGCCATGTCTTGCCATGTGCTTGCAGGATTGGACCATGGAACCGGGTATTCAGCAGAAGCGATGCCAAGCTTTGAGTTTGTACTTAGTTCAGCCTCGCCTTGGGTAACCGAGAACTGCGTTCACGTTGTGCCCAAACTGGAAAGACTAGACGGTCGCCTGGAATGAAAATATTCTCATCTTGGACCTGATATATGAACAGCGGATCAGGTACCCGGCAGTAGTTTCCATGGGTAGCCCGTGGAGAAACGGACCGAGAGGTACTCGACGAGTCAGGAGACTGAGGAGAGAGCTGAGGATTAGCCCGGGTGCCCTAATGCATGCACTCCAGACGGCAAGGCCGATGATTCAGGCACATGACAGATTATAGACTACGACCGGGTATATAGCATCAAGTATAGAGCATGGGTCGTATAGAGACGCGACGCAGTGGGAAGCGTACTTCACACCAAAGAAGAAGAGCGTCAGTTGATTGGGCTCATCATGACATGTTATAAACAGCGATTCAGTATCTCGACAATTGACATGATTCATTCTGACCGATCTCAACCTCTTGTTATTTTGGACTCGTTCGTTCTGATGTGTCATGCGCAAATCGGGGACTGCACGGTCGGAGGACGGGAGAACAATCCGCTCCAGCCACAGCCGTTGGTCCACGAGCGCGAGGGATCGGAGAATTAGTCGAAACGGGGTGACTCCTAGCGATTGCTACATATGTAACTAACTATTAGCATTCTTATTGAGCAAGCCGGGACGGAGATCCAGTCGTGGATAAGGGCCATTATGGCTAGCGTGTTGAGCACTGGAGGAGTGGGACCGAGGGGAAGGGCTCGTTTCAGTGGCTGCATGTAAGCGCCCACTGACTCTGAAACAGCCCGAGAGCGGGTGCTTCAGGCTTCAGGTCTCCAGTCAGATCGCAGACTCTCCAGCGCCAGTTTGACCTCACTCGCTGTTGGTCTTGGCATGGCCGGATGGGAGGGTCCACTCGTGAGCTCTCGTTGGCTGGGGGCAACCTCGATCCCCTGTCCCGATGGACCTCTCAAAGCAGAAAATGATCCCTTGGCCTGGATGGAAGACAGGATGCATAGACATTCTGCAGTCCAGTCACCGACGAGACGAAAGATGCATCGAATCACCGTCGAAGTGCTGATCGGTCGATTTGCAAGGCACGGCCGGTGGGCGGTGGACGGCACCTCAGGAGAGAAAGAGGAGAAAGGAGAGGGAGCCGAAAAGGTCACTTGTATGGTTCTTCCTCGCTTTCAAAAGCCTCGGAGAATCTTGCGAAGTGAGTTAGCCAAGGCTCAAGCACTCACAGGCGAAGAGAGTAGGAGACTCTGGACTACATTGTGTTGATGGGACCACCAGGCCACCACAAATCAGAAATCAGAACTCGGTCTTATGGGGCCCATTCCACCAGCAACAGGGACAAGTGGGACTGGCTGGGTCACGCGTACCGGAGGCAAGGCTAACCATACCATACAGGGTAAGAATAGAAACTTCCAAGAGATCTACATACTAGAGGGCCCTGAACTACTTGATCGCTTCCATACCATACCAGTCATAACCAGTCACCCACCAGGGCTCTGGCGCCTCCCAGTCTTCCCAGTCTTCCCAGTTGTCCAGCCCCCAGTCCTGCTTGGACTTTTGCAGTCGATACATTCGCATTCTTAATTCTGGTCCTTCCCGTACCTCCCGAGTATTATTATTAGTAGTGCTAACGCCCGTACTCCGTACTCCGTCGTCAGACTCGTCACTGACGTTGTGTATCTTACCCCTTCCTGCTCTCCCTCTTCTTCTCCTCCTCGTCCTCCCATCCTTACTCGTTCCTCTCTCATCATTCACTTCCACCTTCGTTTCTTTTCTTCCGCTGCGCGAGGAATTCCACAGAGTCCTTACCGGCTGGTCCAGTTCAATCTCTGTCATCTCTCTTTCTTGTTGTCTTTCTCTTTGTCGTGCCGACAAGTCGCCCCCAAAAAACACGAAAGAGGCTGGCTCCTCTACTCCCACCACTTCGATCCGGTAACCGCGCATGCTCGTCTTTTGCCGTCGGTTGTGTGAAAAGATATCCGACTATCTATACATCGATATATACATCGTCTCACCATTTTCATATCACAATATTGCAATAGCAGCCGTTATCCGGTGATCGCCTCGCGACGTTGATCACCCCCTCCCCCATTGCGCCTTGTTGATCCGACCCGCCCTGTCGAATCATTTCCAACGGTGAGTCTTTGATATTGGATCAAGGTCTCAGACAGAGAATAAAGGTCTTCAGCTTGACGGGCTAGTTCCCCTGCTGGCGTTCTTCTTTGTTTGCGACAGCCTTTATCTGTTGGTGCTCCTTCCCGATCGGCGCTGATCATCCATTATAGAGCGCGTGGACCATGTATCCCCAACCCGGTGCCCCCATGGCACCTCCCCAGAAGCCGGAGACGTTCATGCTATCAACTGAAGCCCAACAAAGCCTTCCGCACGACGCGCAAGTCGCTCTGCAGCAGGTGGATAATCGTATGTTGCTGGACTCGGGATTTGCAATGCCTGGCCAACCCTGCAACCCTGCTGACCACAACCTCAGTCAAATACTTCCTTCTCTCGGCCCCCGTCGACTGGCAGCCCGACCAACTTATTCGTCGATTCCTCCTGCCCACCGGTGACTATGTGTCTTGCGTTCTCTGGTTAGTTCGACGCGCCGACAAGCTTGGAGCCCCGCACGTGGCCGACCGCTAACCAGCTTCCCGTTCTAGGAGCAACCTCTTCCACATTTCAGGAACCGATATCGTGCGATGCCTTGCCTTCCGATTCCAAGCCTTTGGCCGCCCTGTCAAGAATTCCAAAAAATTCGAAGAGGGCATCTTCTCAGATCTGCGAAATCTCAAGGCCGGGACCGATGCAACGTTGGAGGAACCAAAGAGCGCCTTCTTGGATTTCCTGTACAAGAACAACTGCATTCGTACGCAGAAGAAGCAGAAAGTTTTCTACTGGTACAGCGTACCGCACGACCGATTGTTCTTGGATGCGCTCGAGCGAGACCTCAAACGTGAGAAGATGAATCAGGAGGCCACTACCGTCGCCGTCAGCGAGCCGGCCTTGTCTTTCGAATTCGACTCGTCGCAATCCTTGTATGAGCAATTGACCAAGGCGCAACAAGCGAATACATCCTCATTTGCTGCGCACGCCCATGCAAGTACGACATATGGCCAGCCTACCTCCCCCGTGGTGCGGACCGTTGACGCAATGCCTCCTCCCCAGATGGCTCCCCCAGCGATCCCGCTCCTTCAGGACGATCATGGCAATCCTACCATGTACAGCAATCCCCAGATGCCGCTTTCGAACAATCTAGTCCAGAGCATCATTAAGCGCGAGCAGGACTACGGGCACATCCAGTATGACCGCAACGGGATGCCCCTCGCCCGCATTCACCAGCGCCATTCGTCAATGCCTACTTTCTACGAGTACTCGCCCGCTCCATCTTTCGTCTCGTCTCAGTTTGAGGACTACAGCAACCGCGGTCTTTCCTTTGAACCGGTGACTCCACCCCAACATTCGGTCGGAATGGGCGCTGAGCCCGCATACATCGCCAATGAGGATACCGGTCTGTACACTGCGATTCCTGAATACTCGAACGCGCCGCCGTATAATCCCATGATGCAGCTTCCGCCATCCAACTTTGCTGGTCACTACCCCAGTGCATCTCGGTCCTTTTCGTCTAATGCCTACTCGGTGATTGAGGGATCTCCGACTTATAAGCAGCGCAGACGGCGACCTTCCATTACTCCTGGCCCTACCAACGGTACGCCTGGCGCTACTCATAGCTCTCAAGGTGTCTCTTCCTCCCAACCACCATCTTACGCTGCGCACCGCCCGAGCGATCTTCGGCGCTCCGTATCCAGCTCAGTGGCCCCGGTTGCGGAGGGCGAGGAGTCTGCCCATGATCTAGCTCGGACGTATCCAAGCGCCATGCTGCCACAAAAGGATCTACTACGGGAAATCTCACGTCATGGAACCCCGCTTCGGAATCCGGACGAGCCTGTTGATCACCACGCTGTGCCAATGAGCAACCCTCCAGATGATTTGGCAGCGCTTCCAACTAGTGCAGCTATTGAAACAACGGTTCAAAATAGCACTGGCCGATCGGACCGTGCGGGCCCTGGTCCTGCACGTCGCGCGAGGAGTGCGACCATGATGGAGCTTGGACCTTATCCCCAGAAATCTCACTCGTGCCCAATCCCGTCCTGTGGGCGACTCTTCAAGAGATTAGAGCACCTCAAGAGGTAAGCCTCATTTCTATTTTTGCATTATCCTGCCGTCCCCGGTGGGACTGAAATCTGCACAACGACCCGGTGAGATGGTTTCGATAGCCGCCGACTAACATGGGCGCTTAGGCATGTGCGTACCCACACGCAAGAGCGACCTTACCCCTGTCCGTACTGCAGCAAAGCCTTCTCGCGCTCCGACAACCTTGCACAGTAAGCTGACCGGTCCTGTATGACTACCCCGATGACCTCATATACTCATCTCGCTTCCAGGCACCGTCGCATCCATGAGGCTCAACAAGATGGCCAAGCACCTATTGTCAACGACGATGATTTGGAGAATGATGGTAATGACTTCGAATCCGCTGGTGAGGACTCGTCGCCGCCCGCGCACCACGCCTCGCACACCATGGTTCAGATGCCTACTATGACCACGATGGCGACAACTATGAGCATGCCTTCCGCAATGTCCAATATGGTCCATGCGCCGCATCAGATGATTGCCCCGCAGCTTCTGCAGCAGCAAATGTAAACTGCCCTAGGACCTAAGTATCGCTGGTGTGGTTTCGTCGATGCGGTCTGCCGGCGCATGTAGGCGTCCTGGCCCTGGTGCTTAATATCCCATCTCATTCATTTCGGTACCTCGACTTTACCACCCAGGATGTCATATCTTCATCTCCTGTTCGTTTGGTTTGCATCGTCGCTGGCGATGCTGCTCGGCAAACATCTGCATGGCATGCTTATTTAAATGTCTCTCATCGTTGGTTTGGCTTTATTCATCTTGACTTTGGGGCTACCCTTGGCTTTGTCTGGTTTTGTTTTGGTGTACTGTTCTTGTATTATCGCCCTGCGCTCTTTGCTCTGACCATCGTGGTCCGGAAGTTTGGAACTTGGCCTGGCGGGTACGGGCACGGGTATCGTATAGGCATCCCCCTTTCCTTGAAGAGGGAATTTGGGAGGATCTAAGTTTACACTTTGCTATGGCTTTTCTGGAATATCGGGTATCTTCTTGGTTAAGTGGGAATCTTTCTTCTTGTCTCTATTGTGTGTGTGATTGTGATTGTGAATCTGATTGTGGAGTGCCGTTCATGTTGCGGCTGGTTTATACTATAGACTTCTAACGAATTGACTGGAATACAAAATTGGCAAACTGAGTGTGCATTCATACCCCATACTCCTGTTACAGGTTATGCTTTGCGCTCGTAGATGGAGGAGCATTTGGATGGTTTCTGTTCGCGCATCCAACCGGAGTATAAATCCTCGAGATCGCCTCCCTTTCGGGCCCGACCAAGTACATGTCACGTGACAGGTCTGACGTCTAGCCCCGATTGCGCGGGCAGCTGAGCTTCACCCATTCCCCCGAGCTTCACAGGTAGCTTCTCAGTGACCTTGGCACCGGATTCACTACAGAAACAAGCCCGCGATCCCTGAATTGCTCCAGGCTTCTACAACTACGCAACTGCCGGATCGCTCCACACCCCACCCTACGGAGGCCGCAAGATTGGATGCCTCACTCCGCAATTGACCACCAATGATTCGCTAAACCCGAGAAAGGACAGCGTCGTTACTCCCCCGAGCTCTATACTTCCCCATAAGTTTTCCTATATACCCTCTTCGCCGAGTGTCAGCTCATATGCCGCGTCTCTGCACTCCCTGAACATCTGCGGGTTATCACAGTGGGTCGGGTCATCTTCTTATCGGCTATTGCCAAACTACCCCATGATACAGTCGACCGCGCAAACTGTCCACGAAAACTCGCCTCTTATGGAGTCGCGACGCGGGCGTTCCTCTGAGATTGAGTTGGACGAAGGTCACGTTGAAAGGAAGGATTTGGACGACTCGTCGAAGAGCGGGTGGTATTTGTTTCTGTTGACTATTTCGATTGGAGGGTGAGTTTTTGGTCTGATGATGTGTCGGGGGTATTCGGGGTTGTGAGGTGGTATTTTTGTGGCTTTTCTGACTTGGTTACGGAGATAGGCTGCAGGTTGTATGGTCTGTGGAGTTGTCTAATGGATCGGTAAGTCATTCCCTCCAGTGCATGACTGGACGCCCTCGTCCTATATGCGTGCGGAAAAGTTGTTCATTTTGACTTATCACTAAACGCTTTCTAGCCATATCTGCTCTCGCTTGGTATGAGCAAGGCTCTGCTCGCGTTTGTGTGGATAGCCGGACCTGTGACTGGTACCCTGGTGCAACCATATATTGGTATTCGAAGCGACAATTGCCGGCATCCATGGGGCAAGAGGAAACCATTTATGATCTGGGGTGCTGTGGCGCTAATAATCTCTTTGCTTGCTTTGTCCTGGGTCCAGGAGGTCATGGGCGGCTTTTTATCGATATTTGGCGTTGATAGACAGTCCCGCGGGGCGAAGGTGGTGAACATCGTCGTTGCGACGATTTTGATGTATTGTCTTGACTTTTCGATCAATACTGGTTTGTTTTGCAACCTTGTGTTCTATGCCTTTCCAAGCTGATGGAATTTTTGCAGTCCAAGCCGCCATTCGAGCATTCATCGTCGACAATTGTCCCGCTCACCAGCAGGAGGTTGCCAACGCCTGGGCCAGTCGGGTGACAGGTGTCGGCAATATCTGCGGCTTTATCTTTGGATACCTCGATCTACCAAGTATCCTGCCGTTTCTTGGGAAAACACAATTCCAAGTGCTCTGCGCTCTAGCTTCAATATCTCTGACGGTCACACTGCTCGCCAGTTGTCTCTACATCAAAGAGCGTGATCCAAGATTGGATTGCCCCCCTCCTTCGGATGGTCTGGGCCTCGTCTCTTTCTTCCAACAGGTCTTCAAGTCCATCCGCAATTTACCACCGCAGATCAAGGGCGTCTGCGAGGTACAGCTCGCCGCGTGGGCTGGATGGTTCCCATTCTTGTACTATGCGACTACCTATGTTGGACAGCTCTATGTCAACCCAATTTTTGCGGACAATCCCGATATGTCGGATGATCAGATTGATCGAGCCTGGGAAGACGCCACTCGAATCGGCACTTCGGCGCTCCTCGCCTATGCCATTATCTCCTTCGTTGCCAACATCGTCCTCCCCATCTTCGTGACCCCCACATCGGGCCAAGTCTCCGAGACTACGGTCCACCAGGAGCGCGTCGTTTATCCTGAACATGAGCTCGAAACCGGGACTGGACAGGCAGATGAGCCACTCCTCGACGGAACAGCTCACAAGGTCGTCGAGGAAAAACCAACTTGGCTCACCCGATTGCAAATCCCAGGCTTGACGCTTCGCCGAGCCTGGTTTCTTTCGCATCTGCTGTTTGCGGTCTGCATGTTCAGCACATTTTTCATTTCGTCCTACCCCGCTGGCTCGGTGGTCATCGGCTTTGTCGGTATCTGCTGGGCCCTGACCTTGTGGGCGCCCTTTGCCCTGATCTCCGCCGAGGTTGCCCGCACGGATGTCACGCGGCACTCACATCATCACGAAACAGGAGGGACAGGGTCAGCGGTGGAGTCCGGGAGGGCACATAGCACTGCCTCCGGCTCCTATGCACCTGTGTCTGGTGAGGATGGTCCTGAAGACGTGGATCACAACGACGCTGGCGACCATGACTTGGAGAATGGTCGTCCCAAACCCCTTCCCGCCAATGAGGAGGAGAACCTCGCACAGGCCGGTATCGTCCTGGGTCTGCATAATGTGGCCGTCTCATTCCCCCAGATCTTCGCGAGCTTGATCTGCAGCGCCATTTTCAAGGCTGCTCAGAAGCCGCGCGGTGAGCCTTGGGATGATAGCGTGGGATGGGTGCTTCGCTTTGGTGGATGTGCTGCGTTGGTTGCGGCATGGCTTACGAAGAGATTGGCTGAAGGATCGCAATGATAGCGACAGGACTCGCTCATCATTAATATATGAGTAAGAATTCATTCTGCCTAGATTTCCCTTTCATCCTCTTCCTACTGATTCCTCTGCTACTCCTTCAGCTACTCTTTCGAACGCTCTTTCGAACATGATCGATAGTGATTCTCAACAAATACAGATCTAGTGGACGAAGATTCTACACTTAATAGGTAGGAAAGTGAATGTCCAGAAGGAAAATCAAGGTGCCGCGAGACACCGACAGTATACATTGAGCCTTGGTCACCTCCGAAGGGGGAACCAGTCGACTCCAACAAGAAAACTCAAACTGAAGAAAAATGAAAAGAGCAAAATCAAAACCGAAACGAAACAGAGAACAACAAGAAACCTTCCTCTCTCATCTCTACCTCGCATCTTCACCCAGTTTTCCTTCCTTCATCTCATCTCACCTCACTGAGGTTCTCGGAGAGAAGCAAAAACGGTCAAAAAGCCCAGAGGAACGCCACAAAAAACATCCCCACACTTAACGCTTCCATTCAGGCCGGAGTTGACCCTCTCCTTCCCCTTCCCCTTCTTGACCATGCCCAAGACGTCGGCTTCCTGCGAAGAGGGGAGGGGGTAAGCGGGCGATAGGGGCGAAGGGGCCAGCATAGTAGTGGTGAAGGTGGTCATTGTGAGGATGTTCTGCTATATAGTGAAGATCTTGTTGAGAGGAAGAAGTTATACGGCTCTGTAGGAAGAACCTATACTATTTACCCAGCAGCTTTGTGCCTGCTGCATCTGTACTATGTACCTCGGCGCTACGTCCGTAGCTTCGTATACCATGAGGCATACCTCCAGTCTCCGTCGTCTTCAGCTTCCTATTCCGCAAAGCGCAAAAACTGACGTACTATTTGAGTAACTAGACGCATCGGAAAATTTCAGCATTGGTGTTTCCTCTACCCAAATCAGATCTGTGGATGAGAATTGATAACGGACAATATCAATGTTTTGACGATAGTCACGATAAAGATGCAAAAAATCACCTTCATGACTTCAACGATGAGTCGTAACATTTCATGATAATAAGCTTATCTCACTATCTAATCCAAAGTACATTTTAAATATAGTTAATAGTACTAACTAGCTAGCCCCCCTGCATTATTGATGACGAAGGAGTCGTGTCGTTTTCAATCCCATGCCTCAAGGCCCTTCCGCTTTAGTCATCATCAAAAGATTCCGGCTGCATACCGATGATGTACATATGCAGTTTGGATAAGAGTGGGTCAGCCCTGGGCGATGCAGCCATTGTCCAAAGTTTTGAATGTAGGCGCCGGCGACATGATACGATATGACACTATCTAGTTAGTTAGTCCTTCATAATACTGTCAGGGCATTGAATTTGTATTAGTATTTCTAGACTTGTTAGCGATGATGCATTGCCCCTTACGCGCTGCATCTTCAACCCTGCAGGCCGATTCCTTGGCAGTTGCGCGGCGCTCCAGAGTGGCCCACGTGTCAGATTTACAGGAAGACAGAAACATTACGAGTCATGAACATCCTTTCGTGACAGAATCTGATTGATCTGGCGGCATTTTCATCGCCACTGTACCTTGTATTGTAATTTCAATACCACACCCGTTCACAATCTGTCCCTCCGCCTCGGCGGATGCAACTCAACTTGGGACTCCAGGCTCCGGCCACCTTGAATTCTGAGATCCTGCTCGCTCCCATATCCTGCATCTCTGGCCTGCGGACTATGCGCACTTGGTCTTGCCCTGTCTGACTCGCCGCGCGGGAGTTCCCAACTGCCAGGTGTCATCTGCGCCGGACCCTCACAGGTTCGTGATCGAGTCGCAATGGCTACTCAAGTTATGGGCGAAGCCCTCAACGCCCTGATTCGTAAGTGGTTCTAAGAATCTCCGGGATCGAGATTCTTTCCCCTTTGCATGATTCTGCTCCATCGAGATGAAAGCTAACCTTTGATTGTTATCGCAGGACGAGCGGCGGAAGACACAGATCCCGATGGTACGCGCGCACAAGCTCCCGAGCCCCCTCCTTTGATTGATGCCGATAACCCTACACATGGAATAAGATGATCTGACGATGAGTTTTGGGATACAGATGCTCCTGAAGCGGGTTCCAAGGAGATTACCAGCTCCTGGGCGCTTTTTATCATGATTATGTTGTTGATGTTTGCCTTGTTCACAAGCTACATCCTCCAGCAACGGAAGATCCAAGCTGTCCACGAAACAGTACTATCGATTTTTGCAGGTACGTCGCCTTGAAAATGATGCGAAGGTGTCTTGGAAACCTGCGGCAATACGGTCTTAGGAATTGCCGGCCACTCTTGCTGACAGGTAGACAGGCATGTTTGTTGGATTGATCATCCGGCTATCATCCAAGTCCAATCTCCAGGACAGCGTCGCGTTCGACTACCAATTCTTCTTCAACCTCCTTCTTCCTCCGATTATCCTCGCCTCGGGATACGAGCTCCACCAAGCGAACTTCTTCCGGCACATAGGTACAATTCTGACCTTTGCCTTCGCCGGCACCTTTATCTCGGCCATCGTCCTCGGCCTGGTATTGTACCTCTGGACTCGGATCCCGCTGGATGGGCTCAATATCTCCTTTGTTGAAGCGATCTCGGTTGGCGCAACATTATCTGCTACGGACCCAGTGACTATCCTCGCCATCTTCAATCTCTACAAGGTCGACCCGAAGCTTTACACGGTTATATTTGGAGAGGCGCTTCTGAATGATGCTATTGCTATTGTGCTTTTCGAGACCGCGCAGAAGTATGCCGAGAGCGAGGCTGGTTCACTCACCATCTTGAACCTTTTCGAAGCTGTTGGGCTCTTCTTGCTTGTGTTCTTTGGCAGCATGTTGGTCGGTATCGTGGTTGGTATCGCTACTGCGCTGGGACTCAAGTACACTTTGGTCCGGCGTATGCCAAAGATTGAGAGTTGTCTGATCGTCTTGATTGCCTACGCCAGTTACTTTTTCTCTAATGGCGTGCATTTGTCCGGTGAGTGCTTGGCCGATGGAAACTTTCACCGAACATTTGAAGCGATATAGACCCCTGAAGCTGACCTACCCATAGGCATTGTGTCCCTCTTGTTCTGTGGTATCACATTGAAGCATTACGCTTACTATAATATGTCTCGCCGAACACAGTTGACGACAAAGTACCTGTTCCAGGTGATGGCACAGTTGTCGGAGAACTTTATCTTCATCTACCTTGGCTTGGACCTGTTTGTCGAGTCGAATCTTCATTTCAACCCGCTCTTCATCCTTGTGTCAGTGTTTGGCATTTGCCTTGCCCGATACCTCGCTGTGTTCCCTCTTTCAAAGGCCATCAATTGGTTCATTCGCTATCGAGCCAGGCGCCGTGGTGTGGAAGTCGCTGACGAATTGCCATTCGCATATCAAGCGATGCTTTTCTGGGCCGGTCTGCGTGGTGCTGTCGGTGTCGCGTTGGCAGCTGGGTTATCAGGTGTCAACGCGCCCACTCTGCGGGCCACGGTCTTGGTTGTCGTTGTGTTGACCGTAATCATTTTCGGAGGCACGACGGCACGCATGTTGGAGATTTTGGGTATTCGAACCGGAGTCGTCGAGGAAATTGATTCTGATGACGAGTTCGACATCGAGGTTACCCACGGCGGGACCTACTACAAACGCTCCGATACTGCCCTTGGCTATACCCCCCGGCGCACCGAGTCTGGCATCCCTCTCGACAATCAACCAACGCGCGGTGGGCTCGATCGAGTAGATAGCTACTCAACCGGGAGCAACCGACGTCCCAGCCCACTCCCGGGTCATACCAGGATGTACTCGGCAGCCTACAGCCCAAAGGACGCGCAGTCCCGACGCGATCGCTCGTCGACCGCAGCCCTCCTCAACGGCGGTCCAGGTCCACGCAGCAGAAGCATCAGCAGCGGCGGTAGTGATGACGAATTCGGCCTCCCGCCTACAGGCAAGAGCCGCGCCGGCCAAGTCGCCCATCCCGACGACTTCGACCTCGATCTGGAGGGCCTCTCGGATGACGACCTGCCACCCGCCGCAGCCAGTGCATCGCGCCTCCGCCGCGCATCGTCCCAACCATCCCCGGGCACGCACACGCCCTCACCCAATGCTATATCAGCCAGCGTCTCCCCCGCCCGGCAACCGACAGGTCTTAGCGCACGCGAGGCCCTCCGGGATCTTTGGCAGGGCGGTGCTACCGGCGATCACGCCGCTTGGTTCCGGCAACTGGACGAAGACTATATCAAGCCGAAACTATTGCTTGACCAGTCGAATCATAAGGGGCCCGGCGCGGTCTGATAGATAGGACTTTCTTTTGCTTCCTTCTTTTTCTTGTTCTTTTTCTTTTCTTTTTGGTTCCCTTGGGTTGGTTTGATCGGTTTTGATACCTTGGGAAGAATGAAGACGGATCTACAGATAGCGCCGTCTTTTCTTCTTTCTACGTTGCATTGGCTGTCTCTGTGCCAAGAACATGAATGTATATTTAGCCTGTCCTTTGTACTGGTGTTTGCATGGTTCTATCAAGAATTTTTGGTTGTCGTTAAGTAGAGCCTCTTTTGACGGCTGGGCTGTGACCTATGTCGTAGCCCTGGTGGCTCTGATTCAATAGGTCAAAAGGTTGTACTTTCTTTAGACTTGAGCTTTGGTTTCTCGCCAGTGCTACCTATCTTAGATTGATACCTATGGCTATAGGGGCACTGTAGCTAGGTGTCAACGTCTGCGTTGAGATACAAATGTCAGTGCTTCTTCGACACGAGAGGACTTCTCGAGCAACAAATTGGTGACAGGATCTCCACTTGAGCAGTTCGGAAGCAACTCCATATCTCTAAACATGGATCCAAGTGGGTCAATAGGCCCCGTTGCTATTCCTAGTCGAACGCTGGATGAATAACTTAAGGACACAAGCTACAATTCATCATGGGGAAGGAATGCATGGACGTGCAAGCTTAATGAAAACAAAGGGCTTGTCTCCCCTGCTGAAACTGAGCAATTGACCCTGGAGCTCCAAAGGAATGTTCATCAATCCCTCAGAGGCACTCTTCTCTGCGGTTCTAATTCCGTCAATGCTCAACCCGGCCAAGGTAGGTTACCTAACTGTAGCGGACTCTGGCATCCACTCGAGTCTCGACCCCACTTACCCTTGGAACTGGAGGTTACTTGCTGTACTTAGTACTAACTGTACTTGGGTGAGCACCACGTTTCCTGGGGTAAGCTCCAACACCTTGGAACCACCAACGAGCTGATATTGATAACCTGGAGGCTGGCCAGGATCGCGGGATACGCATTTTGCAAGAATTGCCTTTTCAGGTCAGAAAAATGAGAAATAGACATAAGCCAACAAATCTAATCCTGATCGCGCGATAAAGCAGCCACGCCCAAAGTTTCGTTCAAGAACATCTTATCTCATTCGGCACCGACACGCCAACCGGAACACACGCTGAAGCCTGCTTATCTCTCACAGGACAAACCAGATAAGGCAATTATCGCAAGCTGGTCAGATACTGACATGACTCCCAACGGCGCCAAACTGAATTCAGGCATGATTACCCTTCATTGCGACATTTTAAGCTCTGCACCCAATCCCCGTGCAGCCACCCAACCCCTACTCGGCTCCCCCGCTTTCTTCCCGCTGGTACGAGTCTACCAAATGGCTGTGCCCTTGCGCCAACCAGATCATAGCCTAGGTTATGCTTTATCGGCCCTGCCGGAATGAGGGGCAGGTCTATGCTCTTGGGGGGAGATAGTCTTGCGACATCCAGCCATTTCTCGTGTTCATTTTGATTTAAAGAGGGAAATGTTCCTTCGTGGAAGGTGATCGTCTTACTTTTCGGCAGGCGGCCTTATATGCATAGTGCATTGCTGTATAGCCTTTGCTTTTTCCTACATTCATCCCTTGCTGGAAAAAAACGGCCTTGGCGGACGCAAGTCTGCTACCGATACTTTGATATTCTCGGGCACACTGTCTACTCCTTTAGTCTGCGGGCCAGTGGTCTTGACCGTTTGTCCTCATAGTCTATACCTTCGTCGCAAGCACCATGGCGGACATGGTGAAACCGCTCTCGCGCGATGCGAAATCGCCACACACAATTGACCATGATGCTCCTGCAGAGGCCGGGGATATGGAGCTGCTGGGTATGTTACCTTCTGTTTGAAATAATCAAGTCGACAGAGCCACAGTATTTAGGAACGACATGCTAACTACGAGATAGCGACACTCGGTTATAAGCAAGAACTGCGGCGTCACTACTCCACGGTCCAGATCTTCGCCGTTGCTTTCAGTATCATGGGTCTTTTGCCGTCGATTGCATCGACTTTATCTTTCTCAATGCCTGCTGGGCCTGTGGGCATGGTTTGGGTTAGTTCATTCTCGAAGTTAGCCATCCTCTGGAATTGAAAATACTAACATGTATCTAGGGTATGCGACAACTCCTCTCGCGATATGAATGTCCCGTTGTTAACAGAGTTCTGTACAGGATGGCTGGCCGCGAGTTTCTTCATCTTCATCGTCAGTTTGGCTATGGTTAGTCAAACGTCCCATGTCGCATCTCCCCTTCCAAGTACTAATCCTGGTCTATATAAATAACAGGCCGATATTGCATCCGCCATGCCCACTGCGGGTGGTCTATACTTCTGGACTCACTACTTCGCCGCAGAAAAATGGAAGAACCCGCTGAGCTTCGTAGTCGGATACAGCAATACAATCGGCCTCATCGGAGGCATCTGCTCAATTGACTGTGCGTTTACTTCCCCTTCCCTCCTCCACCACCTTGAATCTCAATCTTAATGCCCCATTCCCGTTTTATGCAGACGGCTTCGCCAACATGCTCCTCTCAATGATCTCCATCGCCCGCGACGGCAACTGGACCGCAACCCGCCCCATCATCTACGGCACATACGTAGGCACCGTCTTCGCCCACGGCGTCATCGCCACCTTCGGCGGCAGAATCATGCCCAAAATCCAATCCCTCTGCATCTTCCTCAACATCGGCCTCGTCGTAGCGACAGTCATCGCCCTCCCCGTCGGTAAAGCCCACAACGACCCGCCCGTCAATCCGGGCTCGTACGTCTTCGGCGACGTCGAGAACTTGACCACCTGGCCGACGGGGTGGGCGTTTATCATGGCGTGGCTGTCGCCTATTTGGACGATTGGCGCGTTTGATTCGTGCGTGCATATGAGTGAGGAGGCTACGCATGCGGCGAGGGCGGTGCCGTTGGGAATTATCACTTCGACGGGGATGTGTGGGATTTTGGGGTTTTTGTCCATGGCTGTTATTGCGGCGGGGATGAAGCAGGATATTGAGGGGATTCTGAATACGAGTTTTGGGCAGCCGATGGCTCAGGTAGGACGGTACCCACCTAAAGGAAAAGAATTGGCTATGTTCTATTGAGCATGAGAAACTGATATGCTTCGGGTGTTAGATTTACTACGACGCCCTCGGCAAGAACGGTGCTCTCGGCTTCATGGCCGTCGTCATGACAGTCCAATTCTTCATGGGCCTCAGCATCGTAAGTCTACCTCTCTCTCTCTCTCTCTCTCTTTCTCCCCAGTACTAAATCATCACTTGAATTTCACCATCTCACCACCCTCGCAGGTCCTCGCTGCCTCCCGCCAAAGTTGGGCCTTCTCCCGCGATGGCGCCCTCCCCTTCTCCTCCTTCTTCCGCAAAGTCAGCCAGCACCGCCTAACCCGCTACCAACCCGTCCGCATGGTCTGCGGCGTGATCGGCGCCTCCGCCATCATCGGCCTCCTCTCGCTCATTGACAACGCCGCTGCCAACGCGCTCTTCTCGCTCGCCGTCGCGGGCAACGACCTCGCCTGGCTGACGCCCATCCTGGCGCGTCTGCTGTGGGGCCAGGATAAGTTTGTGCCTGGTGAATTTTATACGGGTCGGTATTTGAGTAAGCCGATTGCGTGGATCGCGGTTATTTATATGCTTTTTGCGATTGTGTTGTGTATGATTCCGACGGAGGGGCCGAGTCCGGATGGTAAGTGTTGCGCCCGCGCTGTGCTGTGTGATAAGATGGATGTTTGCTGACTGGATTGAAGCTGAGAATATGAATTATACGGTTGTTATCAATGGGGCACTTTGGCTGGGGGCTTTGCTTTATTATTATGTTCATGCGAGGAAGACGTTCAAGGGGCCGCAGACGACGGTTTCGCCTGAGGATGAGGGTAAGCAGATGGAGGCCGAGGCGGAGACTGTAGCAGGGGATTCGGAGAAGAGTTGATTTGGAGAACGGAAGGCTTTGATTAAAGTAAACATACAATTTCTGGTAGTGCTTTACGATAAGCTTGAATTGGATTTGTTGATTAAGAGTATTCGTTTCCCATTACATATCCATCTTGCCAGGTCGCAATGGAGTATGTTCTCGCAACACAAGTCCTTCGTCGCGAGTGTACAATTCGCTCATTCCTAAAGATATGCTCATTGATGGCGATGCACTCCGTCGGTTGGAGTATCTACTCCGGCATCTCGAGGACATAGCGGCCGGCAATCTTGTCTTGCTCTGTAACAGACATGTTAGTAGTTGGCGCGATAAGAACTTCAAAATTCGGTAATTTACCCATCATCTCAAACACCTTAGGAAGCTCTTCGAGTGGAACGGTCTTGAAAGGCGCGTTGATCAAGCCACGAGCATAAAAGTCGACAGCCTCGGCTGCATCCTGGCGATTACCCACATAGCTGCCCTTGATAGTAATCATCTTGACCACAGTCTCGAAGACGGGGGCCTTCAGGAATGCATTGGCCGGCATACCGATAGCGACAATAGTACCGCGGGGACGGACGTACTCGACGGCCTGCTGGAAGGGCTTCTCGGAGACGGCAAGCAGGATCACAGCGTGCGCACCCAGACCATAGGGTGTAGCAGCCTTCACATCGGAGATGAGATCCTTGGTCTTGGTGAAGTCGATGTAGGCCTATATGTTACACATTAGTCAAGCTCACGAGAACCAATGTGCGGTGAACTTACCTCTGAGCCAAGCTTCTCGCACAGCTCACGCTTCTCATCACCGCCATCGATCGCAACCACGCGCAGTCCCATCGCCTTGGCAAATTGCTGAGCCATAGCCCCAAGACCACCACCAGCACCAACAATCGCAACAGTCTGACCAGGACGAGCATTCGACTCCTTCAGGCCCTTGTACACGGTGAGACCGGCGCACAGGATCGGCGCAATTCCATCCAGAGCCAGCTCCTTTGGCAGGACCGTAACGTGAGCAGCCTTACCAATCGCGTACTGCTGAAACGTGCCGTCGACTGTGTAGCCCGAGAGCTGGGGCGTGGCGCAAAGTGGTTCGTCCGAGGTCTTGCAGAATTCGCAAGCCAGGCAGGAGCCGTTCAGCCACTTGATACCTGCGTGGTCGCCGATCTCGACGCCCGAGGCCAGTTCACCCTTGGCGACGACGATACCGGCACCTTCGTGGCCGCCGACGAGAGGCATCTTGAGGGGAAGAGGCCAGTCGCCCTTCATGGCATGCAGGTCGGTGTGGCAGACGCCGGAGTACTTGATCTTCAGCAGGACCTCATCGGGGCCGGGCTTGGGGACGGGAATTTGCTTGTAGACGGGTGGACCGCCCTTCTTCTCAACGACTTGAGCCCACTGCTTCTCGGGGATTTGAGGGGCCATGGTGATGAATTTGAAGGACGCGTGTTGTTGTGTGATATGGGGGGAGGTTTGGAGGAAGTGGTAGAAGGAAGAAGGTGATGGGAGTGGGGAAGTGTGGAGGAAACGAAAATGCAATGAATCTAAGGGACAATCAAAGAGAGATCTCTCAAGTAGGAAAGAGGTTGGCAAAGGGTATAAACGACCCTGTCACGGTGGTGCCACATGCGGCGAGGCAATGTCGATGATGGCAACAGGCAAGCAGACTGGCTCGGCGGGATTTGCCCCGTCGTCGAGTGTCTGCTCAGGGTGAGTTGATGGCATCTTGACGGCCAGCTGGCCACTGTATATGTCCATTCATATCCACCGATTGATTCAGCCTGTCCAATTGGTTCTGATCCATGGATGCTGGACGACTGAGGCGGATAGCATCTCACGATCGAAGGCCGCCTTCCGCTTCCGTGGAACAAGGAGATCCTGCTTGTCATACGATTGCGTATCCAATAGAGGATGACGAGACACCGGGTAAAAGTTCCAGTGGAATTGAGATCAGGATTCTTGTACCGTCAAAGTATTCGCATTGAATACGTAGCTCTATTGTCTCATATCCCGGTCGCCGTAGAGGTGCCTAATCTTGGCCGAAGCCAAAGCCGACCGCAACGAATTTCTCCCAAAAACGGGCAAGGCCTTGAACTCGAAATCATGGCCAGCCCCTCATACGTAGGAGCCTGACTCATCATGTCGGAGACCCTGCAGGGTACTACGGACTACTCCCATCGTAGACAGGCCCTATTAACGTTGGAACTGGGGCATTGGACTGGATGGGAGTGGTGAAGGAAGTTGCGGAGTGAAGGACGTCACCAGCTCCACATCACGGGAATAGCTTGGAGTTCCGCCATTCAGGCAAGTAGTATGTGCTCAACCCAGAACAAGTGGTGGATTGAAACGAATCAGATTCTTGGGTGATAATGGCCAGAATTATTCAACTTTGAGTTGCAGAAAGGCTCTTTTGAGGTACTGTTTGTGTACCTTGTGAGAATCGCCTGACTCGCTGAGTTCATACAAGCTTTGGTCCAAATCTGCCTTGGTCTCTGTATCTGGCAAGATGACCGCCGTGATAATATAGAGGCCTCCGTTGGTCCGTCAAACTCTCGAGGGGCGAGAGAAGATACCCGGTGATCACTTCAAGGTAATTGACTCGGTATCCTGCCTTAGTCTTGTCCTTTTTGAGATACGTCTATATAAGGTGGCGGAGCCTAGGTATGTTCCGCCGATCTCTTTAGGGGCGAGAGAAGGTGCTGGGCCCCGACCATGAGAACACCCTTAAGCCTGCACATTAGCTTGATGTCTCTCTTGTGCATTACAGCCGGTATGCAGGGGGAGAGACCCTGGTCCGCCGAGCTCTCTATGGGCAAGAGAAAGCGCTCGGTCAAGATCATTTAAAAAACACTCGACTCAGTACTCTACGTTGGACACACTCTCATGTTTGAGAATTGCTATGAGAAAGCGGAGATTATCTTACGCCGAGCCATTCAGGGGCGAGAAAATCTACTCGGCTGTGATCATAAAACCACATTTGAGTCTGCACAATTGCTTGGTCTCACTCTTTATCATCATATTTGGTATACGGAAGCAGAGATGACGATGCACCGTGCACTTGAGTGGATGGAGAAGAGAAGAGCCTTAGGCCTGATCATGAAGAGACGCGATACTACATATTGGGGGTAACTCTCTCCACGGCCAGAGCCGATATCAAGAAGCGGAGGCAATGTTCCGCCGGGCTCTCCGAGGTTAATCCCTCGAGAATCTGCTTGGCCTTGGTCACAGCTCTTTCCTCGACTGTACGCATATGCTGGGCCAGTCGCTCTTTCACCAGCGCCAATACAAAGAAACGGAGCCTTTTTTTTCAGCAGGCACTCGAGGGACGACAACTTGTCCACGGCTTCAGTCATGACGACACACTCAAGTCCATGCATTGGCTTGGGAAGTCTCTCGTTCGTCAGGGGCGATACAACAGTGCAGAGGCATTGTTTGAAAAGACTCTCGAGAGACGAGAAAAGGTTCTGGGTCTAAGCTATGACACGTTGAAGTGTATGCATTGGCTTGGCAAGTCTATCTTTCGTCAGGGTGATACAAAGAGGCAGAGACATTGTTTGAGTACGCTCTAGGGGGACAAGAAAAAGTTCTGGGTCTAAGTAATAAAGACACGCTCAAGTCTATGCACTGGTTTGGCAAGTCTCTCGTTTAACAGAAGCAATTTAAGCACGCAGCCACATCTTTTTCTGCGAGCTTTTGAGGGACGAGAGAGGTCTGATGCGTGGAGACACCCTTGATTCCATGCAGCAGCTAGGCTGCTCTCCATACCAACAGTACAGCGGAAAAAGCACAGATTCTGTTTCTGAAAGGTCTCGAGGGACGAGGGTTGCGCCTAAGGTTGAGTCATGAAGCTACTCTCGACTCCGTGTACTGGCTAGGCCTGAGTCTGTTTCGCCAAGAGCAATACGAAGAAGCAGCGCCTATGTTGACGCGGGCTTACCAAGGATACGATGAGTTGCTGGCCCACAATATGAAAAGACAAGACCATCAGCAGTGTACATGGGGGCAGCTAATGTATCGAGGCTGACCAATGGATCGCCCCGAAACCGGGTGTCTTTACTCTTGCAAGACTTGAGGGCTAAGGCCCAGAAGTCCGAGGCCAAGTAGTTCCCGCCAGATCATGGCATAAGACTCTTCATCTCCACATATGTCGGTTCATAGCAAGTCATCATATTCAGAGCCGTCATTGGCTCAACCTTCAACTTGATCATGTCAATATTTCGATTGCAGGGTTCCGATTTGCATTTGCAACCTTCAACCTTTTGTGAGAGCTTGGTTATCCCTGTGCGACGGTTTCAGGGCAAAGAGGGCTCCTGGTCCTCTCTCCCTTGTCAGCATTTATCTAGTTGGAGTTTTAGCATCGTGATGGACGTCTGCAGAGCGCGCTACTGTTCTCAACCTGGATCCGAAATTTTTTTCTATGGATAATTAGTATATCTCACGTCTTTTCCTACATTTATCAATACCAG